>JAJONR010002603.1:0-53664 GCA_029582245.1 Solanum etuberosum | reverse complement strand
TAGCCGGACATAGTCCTGGCCAGGAGAGAGAGAAAGGGGAATAGAAAAGTAATAATTAAAACTAAAGAAGAGTAAATAAAATTACCTTGCACCAGATCTTGCAAACCAAAGTTGGTTTATTATCTTCAAGTTTTTTCTTTACAAAAGAGAGAAAAGCTAAAGACTTAAAAATGAAAACTTGTTGCCTCTCTACAATTGAGGGCACCTATTTATAAAAAAAAAAGAAAAGACAAAAGGAATCTATCTACAGTGAGATTGGGCCCGTATATGGGTCCCTGTTACAGTGTATTTACTGTTTCTGTGGGGTTGTTTCCTGTAGCGGCGGCTACACTGTTTGAATCAGATGTTTATATATATATATATATATATATTTTAAAAAAATACATTCAAATAACTCAATATTATATGCAAAGTTATACCAAAACACAACTCTATTTTCAACTCTAATTTCAAAACAATTTTTTTTTGGGCAAAAAGAAGAATTTAAAAGGGGAAAGCACTTGAAGACAGAGAATGAAACAAACTCAACTGAGCTCCAACTAAACTAAAAAAATAAACTACCATAACCTCCTGTCTTCCCACTTGAGCCATGTGAGTCTCCCATGGCTTCTCCATCTGCTTGTACACATTCCATTAGCTCCCCACTTCACTTCTCCCCATAATCCCCTCTCTCTCTCCGTGTTGTATACTTTTCTTTTCCCCCCTTGTTCGATCCTGACAATGCCCGACACAAATGGAGCTCCAAATTCCAATCCCAATCCAAACCCTAACAAACCAGAGAGACCTCCGTTGCTCAAGAAATCCAAAATCATTGCCGACAACACACTCGCCGGCCAACTTTTCCCCGCTGTTCGCCGTGTCTCTTCTACTTCGCCATCCTCCTCTGAATCTCATACCACTTCCGCGACTAATGATGCAAATTTTGGATTTGGCGATCGTGACTACGTTTACCCCTCTTTTCTTGGACCGCATACTACTAGGAGTAGAGTCAACGTCAAGTCAACTTCTAAATCCCAGAGGAATCAGCTGGAATTACCAGCTCGTAGCGAGTCTATGCCTTCCAATTTGAGTTGTGAAGCTAAGGTGGAGTCAAAGATGAAGCCCAAGCCCAAGCTGAAAGCTGAGAAAGATTTGAATGCTTTGTCAATTCAAGTATCAAGTTCAGCTTCTTCGGCTTTGTCAGGGTCCAGTTCAGCTAACTTCTCCAATGCTCGAAGACCTTCTGCTCATAGATATTCGTGGATTCTTTTTTTGGTTGGTGTCTTTATGCTTTTCCCATTCTAATTCCCGTTTCTATTTCTCTTCGATTTAAAAACCAAAAAGTCATGCAGAAAATATGAAATTTGCAATTGATTGCTTTTGGGTAAAATTTTAAGGGAGCTAATAAAATGTTACATAGTGGTACAGTACTCTCTCCGTACCATTTTATACCCCTGTGTTTGACTGGATACAGATTTTGAAATGTTAATTTTGAGTTCTATATGTTATGTTAGCGATGCCGGAAAAACAATTAAAGTAATTGTTGACAAGTTGGTTTGGTAAAGATTACCTCGAGGTTTAAAATTTGAATTTTTTGAAGTATGAAATTTTATAGAAATGAATGATGTCAAACATTTTGAGACGTCCCAAAGAGGAAAGAATGTTATATAAATTGGACAGAGAGAGTACATAGTAGGATAGTACTATGTTTTACTTTTCTGGTGAATGGGAATTTGTTGCCCATCCAATCTCTCTTCTTTTTTTTTTTGAATAATGAATGCTCATCCAATCTCTGTTTGCTATAAACCTTTCTGATCTCAATGCATTGGTTTTTTGGTTCTTCTTGATATGTTGATCAATTATTTCCTTTTATTGCAGCTTAAGTTTCTTTGTACATTATCTGTATCTCACACATTATATTTGCGGAATGAAGTCTCTAAACTTCAGGTATGCTCTCTATGAACACTGTTCAAATCAGAAATTCTTTTCACTCTAGTCTTTATTCACATATAGTTTTCAGTTGCTGCTTATTAAAAGAAAACCCGAATACTATGTTGCCCAAATAAAAATAAAATAAGAAGAACCACTGCTTATTGGAAGAAACAGGCATATTAACCACTCAACTTGTACTCAAATTTTGATCTCTGTTGTAATTAAATAGTTGGTTCTCAATACATAAGTTGAAGGTGAGGATTGATTTATTTGCAGGAGGAGAATATTAGTCTTCGTAGAGCTTGTAGCCATGTTGATCTTGCCAGCGCTGGTATCATGGAGCTTGAAGAAGTTAATTCATTAGTGTATTTTGGGAATGCTGACAGCAGAACAGTTGCTCTGTACATGGTGGTGTTCATCCTCGTTATTCCTTTTGCATTGTACAAATATCTTGACTATCTTCCGAGAATAATTGATCTCTTGAAAAGGAAATATACCATAAAGGAGGAGGTTCCACTGAAGAAAAGGATTGCATATGTGGTGGATGTGTGTTTCTCAGTTTACCCTTATGCAAAGCTGCTTGCACTTCTTTTTTCCACTCTCTTTCTAATTGGATATGGAGGATTGGCACTTTATGCTGTTGGTGATGGCAGCTTTATTGAAGCTATTTGGCTTTCTTGGAGCTTTGTAGCTGACTCTGGAAACCATGCTGATATGGTTGGTGCAGGGCCAAGGATAGTTTCAGTTCTGATAAGCTCTGGAGGCATGCTCATATTTGCTATGATGCTGGGGCTTGTTTCAGATGCTATTTCAGAAAAAGTGGATTCTTTAAGGAAAGGAAAGAGTGAGGTGATTGAAAGTAATCACATTCTTGTTCTTGGATGGAGTGATAAATTGGTAAGTCTATAGCATAATGCTTAAAATGTTGCGACTTTTTGAAGTATTATCTGAATTTTGCTCTATATTCGGGCAGAAAAAGTAGATTTGGATGGACATACATTAGATATGGGGTGTGGGTAATCTATAATCCATTTGATCAATATGATCCATAAGAAAGTTTAATCCAGATCCATCTGCAGTCCATTTGATCCAAACATATTGGACAGTAATGAATCGTTGGATTTAAATATATACAGCCACACATTGACCTACATGGCTGTGCAATAAGGTTGTACTGTTGGACTTAAATCTTCCCTTGACTTGTCAATAATATAATCTAAGTTGTTAGGCGAGATTTATTCTTCATAGATGATAGTTTGATTCCAGGAATATATTTTATTTCTAGTTAGGGCATTTTCAGCTGCTAACTGAACTTTTTGTCTTTCTGTCTGCTCGATTCTTTTCCTACATGACAAGTAGAATGAAATACTTGAGTAATGGTGCTTTTGGCAAGGTAAATAGGCTTGATATAGGTTTGACTTATAAAATTATTGTACTTTATATTAAAAAGGTTTGATATAGTTTTGTTAATAATGAGTAAAGAGATGAAGAGAGGAAAAAAAAATAGCAAGACTACTCTATATAGGAAAGAACAATTTTTAAATTTTCATTACCTTGTCAATTACTCCGTCCGTTTCAAAAAGAGTGGCCTAATTTGACTTGGCACGGAGTTTAAGAAAATAAAGAAGACTTTTGAATCTTGTGGTCCTAAATTAAAGTTATGTCAAATGTACTAAATTGCCCTTTAATCTTGTGACCTTAAACATGCCACGTGGAAAGCTGAAATTAAAATGTTACAAAAAAAGGAAAGAGGTCATTCTTTTTGAAACTGACTAAAAAGGAAAGGAGGTCATTCTTTTTGAAACGGAGGGAGTATCCAGTAGAGTAAAAATCTGCAAATTGTTTTCAATAGGCATTGCAAGTAAGATAGTACCATTGGTTCTTGAGAGATCTTATTGGAGAAAAACAAAGAGATACTTCTAGAATAGCTTTCAGGCCATACTGTTTGTTTCTGTTAGCTGCAAACATCACTTGGCAGCCATGGAAGGAATTATCTGCTTTGATCATGGCTTTTGAGACTGATTATGACATGTAGGCGTAAAAGTATTTTCTTATTACAGGGGTCACTTTTGAAGCAGTTAGCAATAGCAAACAAGAGCATTGGTGGTGGTGTTGTCGTTGTTCTTGCGGAAAGAGACAAGGAGGAGATGGAGATGGACATAGCAAAGTTAGAATTTGATTTCATGGGAACTTCAGTTATCTGCAGAAGTGGCAGTCCGCTGATACTTGCTGATCTGAAAAAGGTGTGAGAGTGTATCTATTTTCTTTTCCTTGTTGACCTTGATGCTCCCTCTTATCCTTTAATCAGTTTTTCCTTTTCTTCATTATCCTAATATCCTAATTTACTCTGTGAAGTAAAAGTAACTATTATCTTATACTCTTCTTGAATTCTCTTAACCCTGCCTTATTCTTTCTTTATTATAGTTATTTCTTTTTGTTTTTGTTCTTCTATGATGCATGCAGGTATCAGTCTCGAAAGCACGTGCAATCATTGTCTTAGCATCTGATGAGAATGCTGATCAGGTGCTTTTTTCACAAATGAATCTTCAAGCTCTAAACAACCAGATAATTGGACTAATTATTCCAATGTTTTTCTTCTTATTAGAGTGATGCACGTGCTCTAAGGGTTGTACTTAGCCTAACTGGAGTAAGAGAGGGGTTGAGAGGTCATGTTGTTGTGGAGATGAGTGATCTCGACAACGAACCGTTAGTGAAGCTTGTTGGTGGTGAACTTATTGAAACAGTTGTTGCGCATGATGTGATTGGGAGGTTGATGATACAATGTGCTTTGCAGCCTGGCCTTGCTCAGGTCAGTTATACATAGTTCTGTTGCATTATTTTTTCATTTGTCTTTCTCTTCCTTGCTTTGGCAGCTTTTTACCACTTATGTTGTCGTCTAGACATGCTGTGGTCCATCTGGTTTCTCTTACATCTATTGGCTATAATCATTAGTTTTAAATTCAATGAGTGCACATCGAGAGACTGTATACTTGTGCCTTACATTTCCTGAAAACCTTGCAAGTTCGGACCAGAAAAATTCTCTTCCTTTTGAGTTCCTTGTTGATGAAATAACAACAAACAATGCCTTTCAAACTACTTCGGGTCTCTTGTAATCCTCAATACCCATTTTGCTCCTTTTAATACCTGTTCAACTCCAATACAACTTCAGTGTTATGAAAATTCATAAGTTAACTTGTTTATTGCTGGCCTTCAACCTACCGTAACCCTCTTCCTTTATTCGGGATTTGGACCAGCATCCAGCCATGTATGCTCATAGTGGCAAAGTTGAGGTCCTTGTTAATCTTTACCTATATTTACCCAAAAAATGTGTGGAGAGAATTTCAAGATTGATTTTGATGTAAACATTTTGATTCAATTACAAATATAGTGTTAGTAATTGATTTTGATGTAAACATTCTGTTGCTATTTAATACTGCTCTGCAGTTGATACTCCTGAAACTGATGCACAATCTGTTTGGGACTGAAGATCCACTATAAGGTTAAGACTCATCTTTCCTTGAGTGATTTATTTGGGTACATGCTTTCCCAAGCTGCATTGAATGATAATCTGATCTTAGTTGATACACAAGATTCAGATGGAATATAAAATGGAAGGCAATTATAACCATTTACCAAATTGTATTGGAAACCATAATGATACCCACGTGATGGATGAGCGAACTCATTGTAGATAACAATAATATAGAGGCACCTATTGATTGAATGTCAAAATAGTATAGATTTCTCAATTTTTGCTTGATCCTGTTTTTGGTAGCTGTTAGTTGCTACGGAAGAGTAATACGTATTTTCTTGTTAATACCCTGTCTCATCCAATATGACAGATTTGGGAAGACATTTTGGGGTTTGAAAATGCAGAATTTTATATCAAACGGTGGCCTCAACTGGATGGTGTACCCTTTGAAGATGTACTGGTATCATTTCCGGAGGCTATTCCTTGCGGTGTTAAGGTTGCTGCTTATGGCGGCAAGATTATCATAAATCCTGATGATAGATATGTTCTAAAAGAAGGTGATGAAGTCCTTGTCATAGCTGAGGATGATGATACCTATGCGCCAGGTCTCTTACCAGAGGTCAATTTTCTTCTCTGTATTGGTTTTATTTTTGCTAGTATTGGTTTTTTTTTGGTTAAGGTATTTTTACTAGTGTTGGTTATTGTAGCTTTTAGCATCAAATTAGGGTGCTTTCCAGTATTCTAATTCCTTTTTTGAACTTAAGGCATTTATCTTGTGTGCGAAAGAGACAACGGTAAAACATTAGTTCTATTCTCCGTCACTGGCAGGCAATATAGTTGATAGTTCTTTTAAATAATTAAACAAAGACAGAAATTGAGTCACGTATCACCATTACTTGTATATCTAAATTTTGTGAATCTACTGGTTGCTCTCTTCCATAGGTCAATATTTCTGATCCTTGTCTGGTGATATTTCAACTGATGCATGGTGGACATTGGCTCAGTTTCTGTATTTGCTTATATAATGGCTTGCTTATTGCAGGTAAATAAAGGCCTATTCCCTAGGATAACTGATCCTCCAAAATATCCAGAAAGAATCTTATTCTGTGGCTGGAGACGTGATATTGATGATATGATTATGGTACTGTACATCTTTATCACCTATTTCTCCTTTCAATCTGTGTGTGTGTGTGTCTGAATATGGGACTAACAAGGAAACCACCCCAGCTCCCTGCCCCTGCCTGAGACCACGCCTGAGAACCAGTGTTATTTAAGCGTGCTTAAGCCCTGAAGCGAAGCTCAAAACGTGTTGAGCGCTTCGCCTTGCTTAAGATGTGCTTCAGTGTCGTCCTCTTCTTGATAACTTCACTAGCTCTATGGACTTCCCTGTCAACGACCCTATGTTCCTAGATCCCATTCTTAGCCTTGAAGCTCCTATAACCTCCTTACCACCCTGCTCCCTGTTCCCTACCCCCTGCCCTGCCTGAGGTCACGCCCGAGAACCACTATTATTTAAGTGTGCTTAAGCCCTGAAGCGAGTCTCAAAACGTGTTGAGCGCTTTACCTTGCTTAATATGCGCTTCAGTGTTGTCCTCTTGTTGATAATCTTCAGTAGCTCTATGGACTTCCCCGTTAACGACCTTATGTTCCTAGATCCCACTCTTAGCCTTGCAGCTCCCATAACCCACTTACCACCCCTGCTCCTTGCTCCTGCCTGAGACCACGCCCCGAGAACCAGTGTTATTTAAGCGTGCTTAAGCCCTAAAGCGAGGCTCAAAATGTGTAGAGCGCTTCACCTTGCTTAATATGTGCTTCCATGTCGTCATCAAGGTTCTAAGGCATATTTCTCCTAGCCAATGAGTCTCTTCTGAAGAGGCGACACTAAACAATTGATATTTCACCTTATCGTGAATTTTTTCAATGTATTTGTTCATATATTTGTCTTTCATGCTTGTAATTACTAGTCTCTTCCTTGTTTTATCTTTTTTGTTCCAGTTACTGTTAATGTGATCTTCTTTAAAAATCCTTGCATTGAAATTTTTGTGTTCGAAGCTTTTTAAGAATCAAATACAGTGTGTCAATCCTAAAATGTTGAATATTTGCTTCTGTTACTGCTAAATTACTAGAATAATTAGTAGTTTAGTTGCCGGAGGAGTCTTTGTTTAAATTTGAATTTTGTTAGATTAGTCTAGTTGATATAATTTAGGTTTTTGAATTTTGTTCTGCAGATTCTGTTTTCAAGTTGACTATTATAAGTCTTCTATGCTTAACAAAATTATTGAGAAACATTTTCAATCTTTCTTCCAACCTCTTTTTGCTGTACCATCATTTCAGAAACCAACAAAAACAGTGAGAATATATACTATTCATGTGTTTCAGAGGCTTCTTCACGTCTTGTTTGTTAGGTACTGGAGGCATTATTGGCTCCAGGGTCTGAATTGTGGATGTTTAATGAGGTGCCCGAGAAAGATAGAGAAAAGAAGTTGACTGATGGGGGTCTTGATATATCAGGACTAGAGAACATAAAACTTGTCCATCATGTGGGAAATGCAGTGATTAGACGTCATTTAGAGGGTCTTCCTCTGGAGACATTTGATTCGGTAAGTTCAAGTTGTGCTCATACTTTGAGATCTTTAATACTCTCCTAAAAGAAAAACTGAAAATAAATGAAGTCATTTCTCAATAAGGTTGGGAGAAAAACATGGTCATGTTTGTTTGCACGGAAGATGCTTATTTATTTTAAAGTTCCCCTGGGCAAAACTAATGATTTCTGGATTTGTTGTAGCATTGTGCTAGGTAGCTGGTGAATCCTTTTGGTAATTTTTTCACACTTTCGAATTCAGGCAAAATGTTTATCTTTGTCTTGCTACTAAGGATCTGAATGCAGTGGGCTAGTTGCTCTTGATTTTCCTTAGTGTAGAATAAGCAAAGACAAGAATCATTATGATTTAAAACTGTATACCAGAGGATAGTTTTGGCATGTCAATTCATATTTTTGTTGATGCACTGTTTACTAACTCTAAGAGAATAGATTCTGATTCTTGCAGATGAATCCGTCGAAGACTCCATTGTTCACTCTGATTCACGGTCTCTTGCCACCCTCCTTCTCATCCGAGATATCCAGGTCATTGTTGCTAACTTTCGATTGAGGCATATATACTAAGTTTTTCACTGGAGTACTTGTTTCTGAGAAGTATTTCTTGTTTGAAGAAGTCTGCAACTTTTCATTTTTGCCCTCAATTTCTTTTCACTTCATTTTGCCTTTTCCTCCCTTCTAGTACTAATGATCTCACTTCCTCTTCCTCTGGTCTGCCCTTTTTAATTTCCCATGTCACAATGGTAAAATGGATGTCATTGTTCCTCCAATTGTGATTGAAATCGCTGAATTGTTATTTAATGCAGTCGAAGCGTCTTCCTAATAAAGATTCTAGGTCGGTTCCTCTACGGCATTCAGTGTTTTCTCAGAGCTCCTGGATTCGTGAAATGCAGCAGGCTTCAGACAGATCAATAATAATAAGTGAGATATTGGACTCTAGGACAAGAAATCTTGTGTCAGTCTCTAGAATAAGTGATTACGTGCTGTCAAATGAACTGGTGAGCATGGCACTTGCAATGGTAGCAGAAGACAAACAGATTAATCGTGTGCTAGAAGAATTGTTTGCGGAAGAGGTATTGGTTTTTCCTTATTTACTTATATACCGAGTGCATGGTTTAATACAGTGATGGATTTCACATGTATTAACCTTTGAAGTGAGTGATAAGCTAAAATAGAATCACAAACATGTTCCGGTTGATGTTTTGACGACTGTAGATGAGTTTAATCTGAGAGCATTTATATATATGAAATACAGGGGAATGAATTATGCATCAAGCCAGCAGAGTTCTATCTGTATGACCAGGAAGAAGTGTGCTTCTATGATATCATGAGAAGGGGTCGTCAAAGACGGGAGATAGTGGTTGGATACCGCATTGCAGCTGCAGAACGTGCTGTGATTAACCCAGCAGGCAAGTCAAAGCAAAGAAAGTGGTCCCTTGATGATGTTTTTGTGGTTATTTCCTCCGGTGACTGAAATCCTTCTTTTATATCAATCATCACAAATTCTCTCCAGACAAGCAGCACTCACTAGTCACTACAAAAGAGGTACCTACCTATAACTTCAACCAGCAGATTAGATAGAAAATAATAGCAAGAGAGAGGTAAGAGCTGGTCTGCATAGTGGGAAAGGAATGGAGAGCTCTTAATTTTTTTTTTTGTCTTTTACATTTTGCAATACCAATTGGAAATGAAGAATGAAACTTTTCCATCATTAGGGAATTAGACTTCTGTTTCTTTGGCATCGTCTCTTGGATCAGTTGAGTTGTCAAATAATGCTTTAATCCATAAACTTCTTATAAATCACATACACATTATCAAATAATGCATTCATTTATAAAATAAAAGGAAAAGAAAAAAAAAACAGGTTCTTTAAAAATAATCAATGTAAATCTTATTTTAGAAAACAAAGAAGAGATAATTACATTACAATGCCGTTCATGAAGTTTACATTATATAACTTAGCCAAGATCTTTAATGCTTACCTAAATGGTTCAATTTCATGTCTTCCTCTATAATAAAATTCCACCATGGCTAACAGTAGATTCTTTTATTAATTTTTCTTGCACAAAACCACATCAAAGACACTTTATTTTTGCTATCTTCTAGCATGAAAAATCGAATAGACCCAGCTAAAGCCATTTCCAGTGGGATTGAATTTCTATTCCAAAAATCATCTTAGTAATTCACATTCAATCTCCATCTCAATCGATTTCAAACTATGCATGCAAATATGTTGGCCCAAATTGACATTCTAACGTCAAATCCTCATCTCATTTTTGGAACCCCATGCACGCAAACAAACTATGCTACTCCATCAAAATTGAAATTCTGAACTCAATGGAATCGACGAAACAACCAACGGAGGTTGTTTTGATAAAATGTTGGCCCAAATCAACTCACACAAAAACAATGAAAACAAGTATTTTGCAAACACCACAAAATCATCCCAATCACCTTAGGATCCAAATCAAAGGTCATTCTAGATCAAACTCAACATTTCAAAGCTAACGATGCTAACAGATTTCTCATCTGAGCCAGTTACCAAGAATGTTGACTGAAGTCAACCCTTAGCTAAATTTTCCAGCATCTTGCCTAACTGCTTAAACTCACACTAAAAGGCTCGGGATCCGAACAACCAATGCTACTAACCCAAATTGGGCATTCTGGAGCTGATGGTATTGGCATAAATCTCATACATCAACAAATTCTCCGAATGTTGACCAAAGTTTACTCTTTCAACATAAACACTTCAAAAATGGAGAAAACTCTCCCGACTACCTCAGAAAGTGTTTCCACACATCCCAACACACTAAATACACAACATACAAGTAAAGGAAGGGGCAAAATAGTCAAAACACATGGAAAGCAAGGAAATGACCAAGAGGGTCATTACAACATCCACTATTAAAAGCACTTTCATCCTCAAAAGTTAAAGAAAGGAATGCACTTAAAGGCTCGAAAAGGTGAGGCTATCTGGTCCGCATGTCAAGCTCAATCTCCCAGATAGCCTCATCGATCGGACAATGCTTCCATTAAACCTTTATCGATGGAATCTCCTTAGACCTTAACTTCCTAACCTACCTATCTAGAATAGCCGATGGCTCCTCCTCGAAAGCTAAGGACTCATCTATCTGAACCAAATCCCACTAAAGCACGTGAGATTCATCTGAAACATACCATCTCAACATAAAGACATCGAAAATAGGGTGAACACCCAAAAGAGCTGGATGTAACGCTTACTCATAAGCCACCTCTTCAATATGCCTCAAAATATCAAAAGGACCAATAAACCTAGGGCTAATCTTGTTCTTCCTCTCAAATCTCATCACGCCCTTCATGGGTGACCCATAGTCGCCAACCATGAACTGTAAGGCCCAAACTCTCTGTTAGCATATCTCTTTTACCTACTCTAGGCAGTACAAAGCCTCTTGGGTCACCTTAGTGCTATCCATAGAATCACGCAACAAGTTGCTGCCCTATAACCTAACCTCAAAAGCATCAAATCATCCCATTAGAGATTGTTACCTCCTACCATACATTGCCTTGAATAGAGCCATCCAAATGCTCTAATGGTAGCTATTTTTATTCGCAAACTCCGCCAAAATCAAATTGGTCCATCTTACATCCGAAATTAATGACACAGGCTCGAAGCATGTACTCTAAAACCTGAATAGTCCTCTTAGACTGACCATCTGTTTGTGGATGAAAAGTTGTGTTGAGCTCAATTCTAATACCCAAATCCCTCTGAATAGACCTCTAGAAATACAATGTGAATTGAGTACCATGATCTAAAATAACTGACACCGGCACCAGTGCAACCGAACAATCTCTTGAATGTAAATCTGAGCTAGCCTCTCTGAGCTATAGGAAGTCTGAACTACATAAAATGAGAAGACTTGGTTAATCGATCTACGATGACCCAAATAGCATCAAATCTCCAAAAAAGTACGTGGCAAGCTTACCAGAAAGTCCATAACTATCTACTCCCACTTCCACTCCAAAATGGGTAGCCATAGAGTCAAACCACCTGGCCTTTGGTGCTTGTACTTCACCTACTAACAGTTCAAGAACCGAGCCATAAACTACACAATATCTCTCTTCATCCCACACCATCAATAGTGCTATCTCAGATCATAATACATCTTTTTTGCACCCAGATGAATATAGTATCTAGAATAATTGGACTTCTCCAAAATCAATCGAATCAGGTCTCTAACTCTAGGTACACACATACGATCCTTAATCCTCAAAGCACCCTCCGGATCTAAGGTTGCCTTCCTAACCTCTCCACTGAGCACCCTATCTCGAATCTCCCTCAATCTCGTGTCCTCAAATTTTTGCGCTCAAATCTGCTCCATTAATGAAGATCTAGCCTCCCTACATGTAAAAACCCTCCTGCACTCAAAAAAATCAAGTCATACTATCATGTTGGCTAAATACTGAATGTATGAAGCCAATGGCCACTCCTCTGTGAACACTACCACCGCTAACTCTAAGTCATGAGTGGGGCAATTATTCTCATGCACCTTCAGTTGCCTAGAAGCATATACCATAACTCTGCCCTACTACATCAACTCACAATCCAAACCAACCCCGAAAGAATCACAATAGACTGTAAACTCGTGGCCCTCAACAGAATGAGTCAGAAATGGAGCTGAAGACAACAAGGCCTTGAGCTTCAGAAAGCTCGCCTCACCCTCATCAGACCACTGGAAATGGATATTTTTCTGATTCAATCTAGTCAATGGCGATGAAATCAAAGAAAACCCCTCCACAAATCGTCGGTAGTAGCCTGCTAGCCCCACAAAAATCCAAACCTCAGTAGACGAAGTAGACCTAGCCCAATCACAAGCTACCTCTATCCTTTTTAGGTCCACCATTATCCCATCCTTGGACACCACGTGTCACAATAATGCCATAAAATTAAGCCAAAACTCACACTTAGAGAACTTGACATATAATTGTTGATCCTGTGAGCTCTGGAGCATAACTCTCAAATGTTT
The DNA here is from genome assembly GCA_029582245.1 of Solanum etuberosum. Taxonomy (NCBI): domain Eukaryota; kingdom Viridiplantae; phylum Streptophyta; class Magnoliopsida; order Solanales; family Solanaceae; genus Solanum; species Solanum etuberosum. The sequence goes on along the minus strand of JAJONR010002603.1, from coordinate 40,682 downwards.
CTTATGGTCTTCCCTACTCTCCGAGTAGACTGGAATATTATCTATGAACACTATTACAAAAGACTCTAAGTAGGGCTTGAACACATGGTTCATCAATCTATGAATGTTGCGGAGGCATTGGTCAAACAAAGCATGACTAGGAACTCATAATGGTTGTATCGAGTCCTAAAAGCAGTCTTTGGAATGTCTTCCGCCCTAATCCTCAACTGATGGTAGCCTGACCTTAAGTTTATGCTACAGAACACTACCGCAACCTGAAGTTGGTCAAACAAATCATCAGTACGCGACATAAGTAACTTGTTCTTGATGGTCGCCTTGTTCAACTGCTTGTAGTAAATACATATACGTAAGGAACCGTCCTTTTTCACGACTAGGATAAGAGCACCCCACAGAGACGCACTAGGCCTAATGAAACTTTTACTGAGGAGGTCCTGGAGCTGATCCTTAAGCTCCATCAACTCAGCAAGAGCCATATAACGTGGTAGAATAAAAACAGGTTGCGTGCCTAGCTCGACATCAATGCCAAAATCAGTGTCACGGTCAGGAGGAAGACTAGGTAGATCAATAGTAAACACATCAAAGAACTCACTAACCACAGGAACTGACTCAAGGGAAGGGGTGTCAACACTAGTATCACAAACATAGGCAATATAGGCCAAACACCCCTTTCCTACCAACTACCGCGCCCTTAGAAATGAAATCACACCCCTCGATATATGGCTATCGGTACCTGTATGTACAATCGGAGGGATACCTGCATCAACAAGGTAACAATCATATATTACTAAAAGTGGGAAGCTCCAAAGTATAAAGTTGAAATACCATTTTACCCCTATACTAAACATTTTTTTTAAATCATATATTATTAGTTATTATATATTAAATATTATGAGATGCTAGAAATCTACTCTTTTTTTTAATGAAATAGTAAAATGCCTGAAGAATTTGAAAAGTTAGTTTTTCATTAAAAACATAATAAAAGATTGCATTCATCTATTAAAATTCTCAATCATTACTATTAAAATATAAAGAATGTGAAGAGTTAACATTGAATTAAAGCCATAAGAAAAGACCATGATCATCTATATAATCAAATATATACGGATCATTTTGATAGGAAAGAATGGAGAAAAAAACCCATGAATTTTGTGGATTAATGTTGGAGGAGAGAATTTTGTTCTCAGTTTTTTTTTCTTAGAGAAATCTGATTCATATATATATATATTGCCAATTTTTGGATTTTTTTGCTAACTAATTCTTATTTGTTTCTCTACATTTCAGATTTAAATTTGTAGTTGCGTATTCTTCACTTCTCAATCACAACATCAGGTACTCATTTTCTGACAATTATTATTTTACATAAATATAATATAATATGTAGGAAAATGTAACATATGTCTAAGATTTACGAAAAGTATAAAAGATATAAACTTTAGATGCATACATGATTAGTCCTTTGAAATTTTTTCCTTTTCTGGGGGATATTTACACATGGTGATAGATTTTGTTATATGTTATATATTATATATTATGATTATATTTAAAAAGGTTTACTAAAATTATTTTGTCAAATTCACATGTATTATAATTTATAATCTTGAATTAAACAAAGGATGCATGTAGTAGGTACAACTATTATTTATATATATATATATATATATATATATATATATATATATATATAATCATCTTGAATTAAACAAAGGATGCATGCATGTACAACTATGATTTATATAAATGTAATATTGATTAAATTTTCTGATATCACTAATTATTAATTAATTATCTCTGTCACAAGATTTTTTTTTACACGTGTTGAGCCATGAAATTGACAATATTATACTAGAGTACGAGACTTTATAAAAAGGAGAATGCTACAATTTCTTAAGACAAGATACAAACTTTAAGACTCGAAGCATTTACAAACATAACTGATCATGTTGCTCATGTTCATATTCGAACTATTTATTGTTGAAATATCTAAAGACTAAGAAAATATCATATATCATAAAAACTACACAAAAAAGGTCAAATTAATTCAACTTATTATATAAAGCTACAAATTATTGTACTTCACTTTTAAAATTTTAATTAGTCATTATTTACATGTTTATTAATATTATTTGTATTATTTTAAAGATTAGTCATTAGGTATGTTGACATTGGACAAACGTGCGACGCACGTTTCCAGAGACTAGTCTTGAAAAAGAAACCCAAGGTAACATGATAAGAAGATAGCCAATTCATGTCCAAGATCAAGTTAAAATCTACCATATCTAATAACATCAGGTCTACCTAAGTATCATACCCCAAGATGGAAACCATACAAGATCTATCAACTCGATCAACGACTAATAATCACCTACTAGGGTAGCTACACACATAGGCACAAGAAAAATTCCATACAACAACTCTGAACGCATAGCAAAATAGGTAAACATATATGAAAAGGTAGACCCCAAATCAAAAAATGTAAAAGTTGGGTGATGAGAGATAGAGATCGTATCTATGATGAAAGAATATGAAGCCTCTGACTTTGGCCTACCCCGCAAAGAATATATATAGTCGTGTCCACCTCGATCGCCTGAACTACTGGATTGAGGACAACCTCTAGTACTATAATACCCCATAACTTAAAATACGTTTGTAACTCATAAACACCGATGCATCAATATGATATCGGGGGGAATATGGTTGAATATTGTTAAGCATACCATGTAAATCTTATATTAAGTCATTTGAAGGGTTAAACCAAAGTAATAGGTCAAAGAGATCATTAAAGAAAAGGTTTAAGTTTAAATGTTCATTGTGGATGAGTATTTCAAATTATCTCATTTATCATCTAACTTTGAACGAGCATATCTCCTAATATATAAGGATTTAGATGGCCTACGAGCAATAAAATGAAGGTATTTGAGTCTAGTTCCCAAAAAAATAAACCACTCATGAATGTGACTTCGGAGTAAAGAGTAATGTGCATTTTACGATGAACAGGCACACTGCACAATCACCAATTGTACTGACTTAATAGTAGTGTTAAAATGATTTTCAGCAAACAACTTGAATTGTCGAAAAATGGAAGCAACTTCCCATTTTAATTTCATTGGAAATCCCCAGATAAAGTTAGAAAAATTATCTACAAAGACATGGAAATATTTATGACCTTCGGAAGATAAATGAGGGCAGTACCCCAAACATCAACAAATAAGAGTTGAAAAATAGACGAACTTTTATAGTTGAAATTGGAAGATGTAACTTTTGTGACTTTCCAAGTTGGCAAGCACTACAATTATGATTGAAATTGAAACTAGAAGAAGGTTAACTATGCTTCTGTAAGATTTGATGGAGTACCCATTTGTGGGGATGGCCTAGGCGAAGATGCCAACACGCAAATGATGTATTGGCTGAGAGGAAAGTTGAGGTGACTTGGAGGACTTTTTTCGAGTAGGATGATTAGAGATTGAGTGAGTAGAGCCCATTATCACTCCGACCTTAAAGAAGAGGCCTCTTGGGTGCTTGATCCTTAACAAGAAAATGATAAATATGAAATTCAAAAAACACATCATTATCTCTAGAAAATATTTGAATAGAAAGTAAACGTTTTGTGATTGAAGGGACATGGAGAATATGATTGAGTGCAAGAGATTTAGAAGGGAGAGAAAATACGGAATTATCAGTGTGATGAATGGGAAGCTCTTGTTCGCTTCCAATGTGAACTTGATCCATACCTTTGTAATCCTCAACATGATGCAAGTTAGAAAGATCAGGGATTATGTGATGTGTTGTATTGCTTTCCGGATATAAGTTTTGATGAGTGATAAAAGGTGACTAGTGTGACAAATATGTCGAGGAATCCGGGTTGATTGTACGATTGTATCGCTGGAAACAATTTGGTGCAATATGGTTCACACCATTACATATTTGACATCACAAGTGAGAGTCACGTGAGGGACATGGATTTGCACTAGATGAGCCTCCTCGATATTCTTGTCTTCCACCATGATTTCAGCCTCGACCCATGTTGTTGTTACCCCTGCATCCTCTATAATTATTATGGTTGTATTGATTCTCATTTTGAGAGGAGCGCTACCTGAAATTCACAAAGGGATTTCTAGCCGAGTCCAACATAGGTGAGGGTGAAATTGAGAGTGAAAAAAAGGCTTGACCATGAATAAATTCATGTCTCAATAGAGGAATGTGCAATTCAGTAAAATTGGCAGGTTCTTGACAAAATGAAAGACTGGTTATGATGTCTTTGAATTCACTCTACATACCTTTAAAGATGTAAATATTCTGATCAGGGAGGCAAATTAGGCGGCCAACAACAATTAATTCATCAATAAGGAGTTTGGCTTTGTGAAGATATTGAGTGACGATCAGATCATCTTGTTTTAAGTTTTGAAGCTGCATATGAAAGTCGAGGATTCTAGTGTTTGACGGCGACGAGAAAGATGCAAGGGCATGTAATGACCCTCCAAGTCATTTTTTTCATTCTCTGATCATTTTCAGCATTTAGAGATTTCATGGACCCCAAGTCATTTAAGACTGGTTGGGAATGAAAGTTTGGTCACGGGGTCGTTCGTTTGGGTTTTGTGCAAGTTTCTCTATTTTGGAGCCTTGAAACTTGAACGGTTGATTTCAGTCAAAAGTTCAGGAAGACGACCTCGGAATGTAATTTTGACGGTTACATCAGCTCCCCAAAGGAAATTTTAGGCTAGGGGGCATCGTTGGTTCGGGCTCCGAGACTTCTAGTGTGAGTTTGTTCCGTTAGGCGTTTTAACCTTGAAGCTTGAGCCAAAGTTTGACTTTGGTCAACATTCTCGGTCAACGTATTTGGATGAGAATTCTATCAGCGTGGTTAGCTCTGGAATGTCGAGTTTGGTTTAGAATGACCTTTCATACGGTTTTCAAGATTTTTGGTCTCATTTTGAGCCTTCTTGTGGAATTTAACTAAAATGGAGCTTAGGTGTGGGACCAGTTTTCATCGATACGACCTCGGATGGATGTTTTGATGGTTCTGTTGAGTCCGGAATGCCATATATGATAAGGTAGCATATTTCATTTGCACCCACGGGGTTTCGAATGAATCCCGAGCACCCGTCGGAGTATTTTTAAACTCTTAATGTTCAGCTAATGCAGCCCTTGGTGGTGCGTCTGAACTTCGTCTCCGCGTTCCTGGACTAAGTCCCACGTTCAAGGAGGAGGAGCTGGTTGCTCTTCACGTTCGTGGACCAGGTCCCCGCATTCGCGGAGAAGGGTGAGATTTCCCTCCACGTTCGCGGACCAGGTCCCGCGTTCGTAGAAGGCACTTTCCTGGTCTTTTTATAGACCAGGGTCATTTTCAACAGTATTTCCAATATTCAAAGTATCATATCTCCATCTTGAAATCTCTGATTGAGGTGATTCAAAGTCATGGACGTTCGGAATTTTCGTGGCTAAAAATGTCAGGAGCTCTCTATTTGAGGTATATTCTACCCGAAGGGCTGCCAACTCTCTTTTCTATTAATTGGTGTTTGAAATGCATGTGGTTGTTCTGGCTGTTACAGGCATGGAAATGAGTCCCGTTTCGGGACACAAGCTCGGTTAGTCGTTTAGGACATTTTGATAGAGTCAATTTTGAATTTCCAATGCGGGTCCCACATTCCCATTTTGAATCGATTTTGCATCCCATTTTTACCAGTTGCAAATTTAGTGTCTAAATGTTCGTAATGACATTGTGATTGATAATTTGATAGCATGTCGGTGTTCGAAGGAATTTCAGAAACGAATTTTCCTTGTGCGGTGGATTTGGAGCGCTTGTGATCGACTTTGAGGTAAGCTTCAGTCTACTTTCTTAATTGAAATTGTTAGATAATTCCTAGTATAGATTTCATGTAATTTCATATTGTATTTTCTGGGTATTCAGCTTTCCTCTTGTTCATTTCATCTTTTTTGGACTCTGTAGGAGCCTTGGACTTATTGTGGGGGTTGAGATCCTAAAGGCTTGTATCTTCGTGTCACTCCCCAAGGCTACCCCTTGGACGTAAACACGGGACTTAGGATCACGTGTGACCCCAAGCTAACCGTTAGCTGGCATATCATAAGCATACTAAAAGATTACTGAATAAAATATACTATGCGGAAGCTTAAAACCATAAGATAACTAACTGATGGGGAATACCCAATCTGAGTCTGAATATATAAAATACTGAATGAGAGTTTAATAATACTGGAAGATCAAACTCAAACCAAAGCTGATTCTAAACTATGTCTGAAATAAGCCTCTAACTGACTAAAGTTGTTGGGTCATGCCCCCAGCTAACTCTAGCAAAACTGAAACTGAAAGTAAATGACTATATATGAAAACACATATCTGTTGTCCTCGAAGAATGAGGACTCACCACTGAAGCTGATAAACTGGAGATCGGGAACCGATCCATGCGTGATCTGGATACTGAGGACCTGAACCTACATCACGAGAAGATGTAGCGTAGAGTATGCGTCAGTACTTGGAAGGTACTGAGCATGCAGGATAGGATAAAGCTGAACAAGCATATAACTGAAGTAAAGCATACTGAGCAATAATAAAATCTGAACATGATGAATATACTAAAAAGATACTGAATCTGAACTAAAATGAATGCAATGACCAAGTATATAACATGCTGAAACTGAATACTAAAATATAACTGGGAACCTGGTCAAGTGCACTAGAGTCTGACTGTGGGAGCTACTAATAACCGACATAAAACCACATGAGCTAAATGTGGATTCCGATGTGTACGCCCCATCAAGAGGACCCAATATACCTTGCCAAGTGTATAAAGGCATGACTGGCGTGATCACTAAATATGATGCCCACAGAGGGGACTTACAAACCTATGGGGGCACGTAGTTTTGGGACTATGAGGGTGACAGACTCTAGTCCAACTCGGTGTTAAGCCTACTCCCAAATGAATATATATACAATATAACATAACTGAACTATAATGGATAGCTCACTGTTCTGACATGCTAACTGAAAATACAACATTAATGTACTGATAATGAAACATTTGGAACTGACGCATGTATATCTGTATAAACTGGCCTAGCAAGTGTAATTTATGAATTAAACGAATCAACACATCTAGGGTTCTGAATTTCATGCAAGGAACTTAGCAACAGTGTTACAACAACATGAAAATCTGATTAGGAATATTCTAACAACTGATTCACAACAATTTCTAACATTCAAGAAACCCTAGGGCTAGATAATATGAAGGGAATCAAGAATCTGACTGAATTCTAGGGACCTAATGGGCGAAAGGAACCCACTAGTGAAATCCCACATACCTGGTGATGAATTCCACGGAGAAATCTTTCAATTTCGGGGATGAAACTGATGAAAATCTGCTGCGTTCTTGGAGAGGGGTTTGGTCGACTCTTTCTCCTCTTTCGCTCTGAGTTTTATGAATTTTTGGTGAATGAATCACTTAGGGTAGGTTCTAATTAAGTTACTAGGCTTAAACTGACAAAAACTACGTAGTTTAGGGGTCTAACGCATAGGGAAAAGACCAAACAACCCCTGACTTAAAAGCCTGACGCAGCCGACCACAGCCCCTCTGATGGGCCGTCAAAGGGACCACGAACCGTGAAGCTGGTCGTGGTCCTTGGTCCAGTAGCTACTGGTTCTGGGGTGGCCTTCTACGGGCACCACCACGGCCCGTCGTCAGGACCATGGCCCGTGAAGGGCCCTGTGGTCTGACGCCTGGGCTTGGTGAACTCTACCTGGCTCCCATGAGCACCAGTACGGCCCGTGTGGTGGTCCATGGCCCTTGAAGGGATCCGTGGTCCACCACTGCTGGGAGGGTTTGACTCCACAGGTAGGTCAATGGACCGTGGTCCCTTTCATGGTCCGTGAACCCTTCCGTGGTTCACTCTTTCTGGCGTTTTTTTGCTGCAGTTTTCTAAGTATGATTTTTGAGGTGTTACAATATCTCCCCCTTGGGAACATTCGTCCTCGAATGAAGCCTAAACAAGCTGAATAATTGAGGGAAGGAGCTGAAATCCCTACCACTAAGTGCTAAAACTGATTTCTGACTGAACTGAGTTCCAAGAACATGAAAATACACTGAAAATGCAAGTACAACTGAAGGAACATGATATTAAGACTAAATTCATGCAAGAGTAACTGAAATACTGGAGAGGAACTATTACCTCAAGCTGGAATGGAATCAAAAGGAAAAAGATGAGGATACTTGGCCTTCATGGCTGCTTCAGCTTCCCAAGTAGCTCCCTCTATGGACTGACTCCTCCACAAAACCTTAACTAAAGTGACTTCTTTATTTCTCAACCTTCGAACCTGACGATCAAGGATTTCAACTGGCTCCTCTTCATAAGTGAGACTATCCTTCACAGCCATACCCTCTAATGGCATTATAGATGCTGGATCACCCACACACTTCTTCAACAAGGAAATGTGAAATACCGGATGGACTGCTACTAGTTCTGCTGGAAACTCTAACTCATAAGACACTTTACCAACCCTTTTCATGATCTTGTAAGGGCTTACATATCTAGGACTGAGCTTTCCTTTCTTGTCAAACCTCATCACTCCCTTCATAGGTGACACCTTCAGGAAAACCCAATCATCAATTTGGAACTCCAAGTCCCTTCTCCTTACATCTGCATAGGACTTCTGGCGACTCTGAGCTGTCATAAGTCTATATCTGATGAGCTGAACTTTCTCCATAGCCTCATGAACCGAGTCTGGCCCTATCAAGGCTGCTTCACCTACCTCAAACTAACCAACTGGAAATCTACATCTACGCCCATAAAGTGCCTCATAAGGGGCCATCTGAATACTGGAATGGTAGCTATTATTGTAGGCGAACTCTATAATAGGAAGGTTATCATCCCAACTGCCCTTGGAATCGATCACACAAGCTCTCAACATGTCTTCTAAAGTCTGAATGGTGCGCTCTGCCTATCCATCCATCTGTGGATGAAATGTTGTGCTAAGATTAACCTGGGTACCAAGACCTTTCTGAAATGATTTCCAGAAATGAGAGGTAAACTGAGGACCTTTATCCGAGATGATAGACAAAGAAACCCCTTACAACTTGACTATATCATTAATGTAAATCTTGGCGTAATCCTCCACCGAATCTGTAGTCTTGACAGCCAAAAAGTGAGCAGACTTAGTAACTATGTCTACTATTACCCAAATGGAATCATGCTGTCTGCGAGTACAAGGTAAACCTGTAATGAAGTCCATGTTGATAACTTCCCACTTCCATGTAGGAATGTTGACCTCTTGAGTCATACCTCCTGGTTTCTGATGTTCTACCTTCACCTGCTGACAATTAGGGCACTTGGACACAAAATCTGCTATATCCCTCTTTATGCCATTCCACCAAAAGACTTCCTGCAGATCACAGTACATCTTAGTGGCGCCTGGATGAATAGAATACCTGGAATTATGAGCTTCTGTAAGGATCTGCTGCCTCAACTCATCCACCTTGGGAACACATAAATGACCCTGGTAGCGAAGCACACCATCTCCCCCTTGGGAGAAAACCTCAACTTTCGGCTGATGGACTGCACCCTTCAATTGAAGCAATATAGGATCACTGTTTTGTTTTTCCTTAACCTCTGCTACCAACGAAGATTATGACCCATTCTGAACTGTTACACCAACATCTGAGATGTTCATAAGGCAAACTCCTAGGCGAGCAAGCCGGTGAACATCCTTCGCTAATTTCTTCCTTTCTTCCTCAACATGCGCTACACTACCCATAGATAGTCTGCTAAGAGCATCAGCTACAACATTGGCCTTACCAGGATGGTAAAGCACATTCATGTCATAGTCCTTGAGGAATTCAAGTCATCTCCTATGGCGAAGATTTAAATCTTTCTGGGTGAACATACTGAAGGCTTTTATGGTCTGTGAACACATCTACGTGAACACCATATAAGTAGTGTCTCCAAATCTTTAGGGCAAATACTACGGCTGCAAGCTCGAGGTCATGAGTCGGATAATTCTTCTCATGCACCTTAAGTTGTCTAGAAGCATAAGCTATAACCTTACCTCGCTGCATCAATACACAACCTAGGCCGACTCTAGATGCATCACAATCACATAACCATCTGAACCCTCTGGTAGAGTCAAAACATGAGTTGTAGTCAACCTAGTTTTCAGTTCTGCGAAGCTCTTCTCACACTCATCTGACCACTGGAACTTGACCTTCTTCTGAGTCAACTTAGTCAATGGAGAAGCTATAGATGAAAATCTTTCCACGAATCTTATGTAATAACTAGCCAAACCCAAGAAACTTCTGATATCTGTAGGAGAGGTGGGTCTGGGCCATAGCTTCACTGCCTCTATTTTCTGAGAATCCACTCGGATCCCTTCTCTAGATATTATATGCCAAAGGAAAGCAACTAATTGTAACCAAAACTCACATTTGCTAAACTTAGCTAATAACTAGTGATCTCTGAGAGTTTGCAGGACAACCCTCAAATGAGTCACATGTTCTTCCTCATTCCTAGAGTAAATGAGGATATCATCAATAAAGACGATAACGAACAAGTCCAAATACTACTTGAACACCCTGTTCATCAAATCCATGAAAGCTGCAGGAGCATTGGTTAGTCCAAATGACATAACTACAAATTCATAATGACCATACCGAGTTCTGAAGGCTGTTTTTGGGATGTCACTATCTCTGACTCTGCAATGCACATCCTGAGCGAGCCATCTTTCTTTTTCACGAATAACACTGGAGCACCCCATGGCAAAATACTAGGTCTGATGAAGCCCTTATCTAGAAGATCTTTCAATTGCTCTTTCAACTCCTTAAGCTAAGCTGGAGCCATTCTGTAAGGAGGAATAGAAATAGGCTGGGTATCTGGAAGAAGATTAATTCCAAAGTTGATTTCCCTTTCGGGAGGAACTCCGGGAAGATCTTTTGGAAATTCATTGACTACAAGAACTGACTCAAGAGTTGGGGTTTTGGAGTTAGAATCCTTAACCCGAACAAGATGATAAATATAGCCCTTGGAAATTTTTCACGAATAACACTGGATCACCCCATGGCAAAATACTAGGTCTGATGAAGCCCTTATCTAGAAGATCTTTCAACTGCTCTTTCAACTCCTTAAGCTAAGCTGGAGCCACTCTGTAAGGAGGAACAGAAATAGGCTGGGTATCTGGAAGAAGATTAATTCCAAAGTTGATTTCCCTTTCGGGAGGAACTCCGGGAAGATCTTCTGGAAACTCATTGACTACAAGAACTGACTCAAGAGTTGGGGTTTTGGAGTTAGAATCCTTAACCCGAACAAGATGATAAATATACCCCTTGGAAATCATCTTCCTAGCCTTAAGGTAAGAAATGAATCGACCAATAGGCACTGAGCTACTACCCTTCCATTCTATGACTGGTTCGCTTGGAAACTGAAACCGAACTACCCTAGTTCTACAATCGACTGAGGCATAACAGGAATGTAACCAATCCATGCCTAGAATGATATCAAAGTCTACCATTTCTAACTCTACAAGATCTGCTGAGGTGACTTTCTGAGAGACTGAGACAGGGCAATTTCTATATACCCTTCTAGCTATAACTGGGTCACCTACTGGAGTAGAGATTGAAAAGGGTTCTGAAAGAGTTTCTGGACATGCATTAATACCACAAGATTCCTTCCACTACTAGTACCAAAGGTAGGCCACTCCCTTCAACTAATAGGCGGCCAAATCTACACTCTCGACTTGAGTGACGCCCATAATGTTTGTTACCTTTTAGATGTCGTCGAGAAACTCTTGTGGATCTTATTCTGACTTAGACCCATGAAACTCTATAGGGTTTATCCGAGTAAAGTCTTAGATTCCTGTTGTAGCAGTGTCAGTCTATGGCAGAGATGGGACCAAAGCCTACTGATTTACCTGGGTATTCATGGCCTAAGCAAGTACTTGGTAAGCAGCCCTGAACTCGGCATGCATGACTTATTCCTTCAATGGGTCTACTGGAGCTGCTGGCTGATTTCTTGTGTTAGCTCTTTTGGGAGGCATTTTCCGAAATGCGAAGAGCAAGAGTTAGAAGGAGATTGAATAGAGTTCATACTCACACACGATAAGAATAGCAAGGAAAGTGAAGTTTTCTTAAAACACTTCGTAGCCTCCCTCTCATTAGATGTGGGGCACTTCACACCCATGAAAAAGACTCTACTTAGTGCGGCTTTTCAGACATCCTAGGACACTTAAATCTAATGCTCTGATACCAAATTTGTCACGCCCTGAGGCTACCCCCTGGACGTAAACACGAGACTTAGGATCACGAGTGACCCCAAGCTAACCCTGAGCTGGCATATCATAAGCATACTAAAAGATTACTGAATAAAATATAATATACGGAAGCTTAAAACCATAAGATAACTAAATGATGGGGAATACCCAATCTGAGTTTGAATATATAAAATACTGAATGAGAGTTTAATAATACTGGAAGATCAAACTCAAACCAAAGTTGAATCTAAACTATATATGAAATAAGCCTCTAACTGACTAAAGTTGTTGGGACAATGCCCCAGCTAACTCTAGCAACACTGAAAGTGAAAGTAAATGACTAAATCTGAAAACACATATCTATTGTCCTCGAAGAATGAAGACTCACCACTGAAGCTGCTGAACTGAAGATTGAGGGAATCGATCCATGCGTGATCTGGATACTGAGGACCTGAACCTACATCACGAGAAGATGTAGCGTAGAGTATGCGTCAGTACTTGAAAGGTACTGAGCATGCAGGATAGGATAAAGCTGAACACGCATATAACTAAAGTAAAGCATACTGAGCAATAATAAAATCTGAACATGATGAATATACTGAAAAGATACTGAATCTGAACTAAACTGAATGCAATGACCAAGCATATAAAATGCTGATTACTGAAATATAACAGGGAACCTAGTCAAGTGCACTAGTGTCTGACTGTGGGAGCTACTAATAACCGACATAAAACCACATGAGCTAAATGTGGAGTCCGATGTATATGCCCCATCGAGAGGACCCAATATACCTTGCCAAGGATATAAAAGCATGACTGGCGTGGTCACTAAATATGATGCCCACAGAGGGGACTTACAAGCCTACGGGGGCACGTAGTTCTGAGACTATGAGGGTGACTGACCCTAGTCCAACTCGGTGTTAAGCCTACTCCCAAATGAATATATATACAATACAACATAACTGAACTATAATGGATAGCTCACTGTTCTGACATGCTAACTGAAAATGCAACATTAATTAATGATAATGAAACATTTGGAACTGACGCATGTATATCTGTATAAACTGGCCTAGCAAGTGTAATTCATGAACTACATGAATCAACACATCTAGGGTTCTGAATTTCATGCAAGGAACTAAGCAACAGTGTTACAACAACATGAAAATCTGACTAGGAATATTCTAACAACTGATTCACAACAATTTCTAACATTCAAAAAACCCTAGTGCTAGATAATATGAAGGGAATCAAGAATCTGACTGAATTCTAGGGACCTAATGGGCGAAAGGAACCCACTAGTGAAATCCCACATACCTGGTGACGAATTCCATGGAGAAATCTTTTGATTTCGAGGATGAAAATCTACTGCGTTCTTGGAGAGGGGTTTGGGCGACACTTTCTCCTCTTTCGCTCTGAGTTTTATGAATTTATGGTGAATGAATCGCTTAGGGTAGATTCTAATTAAGTTACTAGGCTTAAACTGACCAAAAAGACATAGTTTAGGGGTTAAACGACGTAGTTTAGGGGTCCAACACATAGGGAAAAGACCAAACGACCCCTGACTTAAAAGCCTGATGCAGCCGACCACGGTCCCTCTGACGTGCCGTCAAAGGGACCACGGACTGTAAAGCTGGTCGTGGTCTTTGGTGTAGTAGCTAATGGTTCTGGGGTGGCCTTCCACGGGCACCACCACGGCCCGTCGTCAGGACCACGACCCGTGAAGGGCCCCGTGGTCTGACACCTGGGCCTGGTGAACTCTGCCTGGCTCCCACGAGCACCACGTCCTGTGTGGTGGTCTATGGCCCGTGAAAGGCTCCGTGGTCCACCACTACTGGGAGGGTGTGACTCCACGGGTAGGTCAACGGACAGTGGTCCCTTTCACGGTCCGTGAACCCTGCCGTGGTTCACTGTTTCTGGTATTTTTCTGCTGTAGTTTTCTAAGTCTGATTTCCGAGGTGTTACATTTCGCTTGTGGTGTAGATGATTTTTATTAAGCATGTTAGGATTGGTACTTTGTGGCCTTAGACTAGGTTGGACCTTAGACGTGTTATGTCACACCCCGAGGCTACCCTCTTGACGTAACACGAGACCTAGGATCACGAGTGACCCAAGCTAACCCTGAGTCATGCATATATTGAGCATACTATAAAAGTTACTGAGTAAAACATATACTATGCGGAAGCTAAAATAGTGGATATCTGAAAATGGGGAAAAACCCAACCAGTCTGAATATATATAAAATAATAGAAGTTTACTGATAATTGAAACAACCACTTAACAACTCAAGCTGAATCTACTACTATGTCTGAAAACACCTCTAACTGAGTTGAGTTGCTTGGACATGCCCCCAGCTAAATCTAATAAAACTGAAAACTGAAAGCAAGGACTGAAATGGAAAGCATGTCTATTGTCCTCAAAGTATGAAGACTCACCACTGAAGCTGTTGAAGTCGAACCGAGAATTGATCTAAGCGTTATCTGGATGCTGAGTGCCTGAACTTACATCATGAAAGGATGTAGCGCAGAGTATGTGTCACTACTTGGAATGTACTATACATGCAGGATATAGATACTAAACTGAACGAATATATATAAGCTGAACAATAATATAGACTGGATAATTATATAAGCTGAACAATGCATAACTGAGCAATGACATAATCTGAGCGAGAATATAAATACTGAAACATAACTGATAAGCTAAGCTGAATGCAATGACCAACTACTAATCATGAAGATAACATGCTGAACTGTATACTGATATAAATGTTGAAAACATGGTCAAATGCACTAGGAGCCTGACTGTGGGATCTACTATTAACCGACATAAACCATGTGAGCTAAATGTGGAGTCCGATTTATAATCCCCGTCGAGAGGACCCAATATACCTTGCCAGGGGTATAAAGGCATGACTGTGGCATGATCACTAATACTAATGCCCAACAGAGGGGACTTATAATCCTACGCGGGCATGTAGTTCTGGTACTATGAGGGTACGCTAAACCTGTAACACCCCGTATCAAAAAAAGGAAAATGAATCAGATTTTGGGAAACTGCAGGTGCCAGCCACGAGGGCCACCCACGGCCTATGGATGGGACCACGGACCGTAGATGTGGTCCGTGGATGATTCTGCCTAAGGGAGGTCTTGAGGCTCAGGACCACGACTAGACCTACGGACCGTAGGTCAAACCACGGTCCGTGGTCGGGGTCCGTGGTTCGATGGCCAAAAGTTGAGTCCTAGATGACCAACAACGGTCCACTAGGATGGACCGTAGGTCAGACCACGGTCCGTCTACTGGGGTTCGTTGGTGGTCAGTTGGCAGTTATTTTAGGGGTAGTTGGGTCTTTTCCTAATTAATTAGTTCCTATGCTACGTCGTTTTACCCTTCACTAAGACCCCTATATAAGTATTTTCAACCCCCCAAATTAGCCCATTCACTTCATTCTTCTAAATTCACAAAAGAAGAACTCTCCAAATATTTCTCTCTCTAGAAACTTGAAGAAGAAGAATCTAGCATTTGGATTCAAGGTATGATAGTTTTCATCCATGGAGTTCCCAAATTTCTGTATTTCTAAAGGTAGAATTCCCCATTTGAGTTAGGGTTTTCTTCAATTACCATGGGTTCTTTTGATTATTGATTTATATGATTGGATTATGATCTCTTATGCATGAATTGATGAAATATGATGATTTTTCCATGAAACCATGTAATCCCTATGTTTTCAAGTTATGAATCATATGATGTGAGATTTTGAATATAAAGCAAGTGTTTTATGAAATTAAGCATGTATTGCAAGATTTACCTGTAATTATAATGAAATCCATATCTAACCCATATTTTCTAAGCATTGATGATTGAAAGTGGGTTTTGAACCTCAAGAGGTAAATTATGGACTTGTGCATTTTCTCATGAAATCTATGCAAATATTTTAAGGATACTTTGAGAGTAAAGTATCAATGATGATGATGTTGTTGTTTTGTTGAAAGGACATTCTCATAAACACACCTAAGCATGATGTGAAAGGTTTTCTCACATATAAGGATTCTTAGGTTGAAAGGCTTTCTCACCTAATTGAATCAAAGAGTAAGAGCTATCTTAATGAAACTAGCTTGGATTGGGTGTCCAAGGACACCTTTCCATGAATAATGATGTAACACCCTGGATTTGAGAAAGACCAAAATGCAAATTTTCTGAACTTGCAGGTGGCACTGACGGAGGAAAAACCATGGCCCGTGGTCTGGACCACGGACCGTAGGTAGGGTCCGTGGTTGCATGGGGTTCCTTTGTCTATCATCTCAGATAGAGGTCCCCAGTTTACCTCTCATTTCTGGAAATTGTTTCAGAAAGGTCTTGGTACTCAGGTAAACCTCAGTACAACATTTCATCCACAGACAGATGGTCAGGCAGAACATACCATTCAGACCTTAGAGGACATGCTGAGAGCTTGCATGATAGATTTCAAGGGTAGTTGGGATGATCACCTACCTCTCATAGAGTTTGCCTATAATAATAGCTTTCATTCCAGTATTCAGATGGCCCCGTATGAGGCAATGTATAGGTGTAGATGCAGGTCCCCAATTGGTTGGTTTGAAGTAGGTGAAGCAGCCTTGATAGGGCCAGATTCGGTTCATGAAGCTATGGAAAAAGTTCATCTCATCAGATATAGACTAAAGACAGCTCAGAGTCGTCAGAAGTCCTATGCAGATGTGAGGAGAAGGGACTTGGAGTTTGAAATCGATGATTGGGTTTTCCTGAAGGTGTTACTGATGAAAGGGGTGATGAGATTTGGTAAGAAAGGGAAACTCAGTCCGAGATAAGTAGGTCCTTAAAGAATCATGAAAAGGGTTGGTAATGTGGCTTATGAGTTAGAGTTGCCAGCAGAACTAGCAGCGGTTCATCCAGTCTTTCACATTTCATTGTTGAAGAAGTGTGTGGGTGATCCGGCATCAATAGTACCATTAGAAACTGTGACTGTGAAGGATAGTCTCACTTATGAAGAAGTTCCAGTTGAAATTCTTGACCGTCAGGTTCGTAGGTTGAGAAATAAAGAAATCGCTTCAATGAAGGTTTTGTGGAGGAGTCAGTCTGTAGAGGGAGCTACTTGGGAAGCAGAAGCAGCCATGAAGGCCAAGTATCCTCATCTCTTTCCTTCCGATCCCGTTTCAGCTTGAGGTAATAGTTCCTCTCCAGTATTTCAGTTTACTGTTGCGTAAAATCAGTTCTAGTATCATGTTCCTTCAATTGTTCTTGCATTTTTAGCATATTTGCATGTTCTTGGAACTCAGTTCAGTTAGATATCAGTTTCTAGTACTTAGTGGTATGGATTGCAGCTCCTTCCCTCCATACTCAGCTAGTTTAGACTTCATTCGAGGATGAATGTTCCCAAGGGGGAGATAATGTAACACCCCAGATTTGAGAAAGACTAAAATTCAGATTTTTGGAACTTGCAAGTGCCACCGATGGAGGACAAACCACGGCCCATGGTCTGGACCACAGACGGTAGGTAGGGTCCGTGGGTGGCCACCCTGAAATCCCAGGAAGGACCACGATCTACGGCCGAACCTAAGACCGTAGGTGGAACCACGGTCCGTGGTTCAGGGTCCGTGGATCATGACCCTCAGAACCAAGCCCCAGACGCCAAACGATGCCCTGCCAGGACGGACCGTCGGTCAGTCCACGGTCCGTCGGTTAGGTCCGTCTATGGCCTCGTCAGTGTTTAAGTCAGGGTTGTGTTGGTCTTTTCCCCTGTGCATTGGGCATTTAAACTACATCATTTAATACCTAAACTACGTCGTTTTACTCAGTTAAGCCTAATAATCTAGTCAGAACCTAACCAAAACCTTTATTCCCAAAAATCACCAAAACTTAGAGCAAAAGGAGAAGAAAGAGGCGTTAGTTTTCTCAAGAACACGCAACAGGTGTTCTTCAGTTCCAGCCCCGAAATCGAAGGATTTCTCCGTTGATTTCGTCACCAAGTATGTGGGATTTCACTAGTGGGTTCCTTTCATCCACTAGGTCCCTAGAATTCAGTCAGATCCTTGATTCTATATATCTTGTTTAGACCTAGGGTTTGTAAAGCCTTAGAAGATTGTCATGATTTCAGTTGTTATAGTATCCCTAATCTAAATAGCATGTTTCTTGGAAGGTTTGTTCAGTTCCTTGTATGAAACTCAGAACCCTAGTTGTATAGATTCACTTAGTTCATGAATTGCACATGGTAGGTCAGTTAAACAGATAATCATGCTCCAGTTTCGAATGTTACATTATCAATATATAAATGTTGCATTCTCAGATTTGCATGTCAGTATTTTGAGTTATTCAGTATGTCAGTATTTCAGTTATATACATATTCAGTTGGGAGTAGACTTAACACCGAGTTGGACTAGGGTTCGCGTACCCTTATAGTCCCAGAACTACGTACCCCCGTAGGAGTATAAGTCCCCCATGTGGGCATCAGATTTAGTGATTACGCCAGTATTGCCTTTATACTCCTGTCAAGGTATATTGGGTCCTCTCGATAGGGCGTATACATCGGACTCCACGTTTAGCTCATGTGGTTTTATGTCGGTTAATAGTAGCTCCCACAGTCAGACTCTTAGTGCATTTGATCAGGTTTTCAGTATATATTTCAGTAGTCAATTCAGCATGTCATGTTCATGATTAGTACTTGGTCATTGCATTCAGTTCAACTTTTCAGTTATCCTTTCAGTATTTACAGTATTGCTCAGTTATTCTTTGTTCAGCTTTCATATGTTTGTTAAGCTTAGTATCTATATCCTGCATGCTCAGTACATTCAAAGTACTGAAGCATACTCTGCACTACATCCTTTTATGATGTAGGTTCAGGTACTCAGCATTCAGCCCGCGCTTAGATCGATCCTCGATCTGCATTCAACAGCTTCAGTGGTGAGTCCTCATATTTCGAGGACAATAGACATGCTTTCATTTCAGTCTTGACATTTTAGTTTCAGTTTTGTTAGAGTTAGCTGGGGGGCATGTCCGAGCAACTCAACTCAGTTAGAGGCTTTCCAGACATAGTAGTAGTATCAGCTTGACTTGTTAAGTTTGATCTTTCAGTTATTATTAAACTTTTAGTATGTTTATACATTCAGACTAGTTTGGTATTCCCCACTTTCAGATAACCACAGTTTTAGCTTCCGCATAGTTCTTGTTTATTTAGTTATCTTTCAGTATGCTTATGATATGCTAGACACAGGGTTAGCTTGGGGTCACTCGTGATCCTAGGTCCCTTGTTACGTGAAGGGGGTAACCTCGGGGAGTGACAAATGAGCTCAAGTAAGAAATGACTATTCTGTGGGATTTATGCTTTGCACCGAGTGGATATTGATGATGGATGGAAGCTCTCCTATAGTAGAGGCCGGGTTTCTAGAAGAAATCTCATGAAAAGGAAGCTCCCCCGTAGTAGAGGCCAGATTTCTAGTAGCAATCTCCTTATCCCATAAACTATGTACCCCCATAGGTTGATTAGCTAGTAGATCCACTTAAGCTAGAAGTTTATGGTTCTACCTTGGCAAGTAGGACAACCCTTTTTGGTGTGGGAGACACCGGAGGATCATGTTATAGCTCACATGGTCTCTATGTCGGTTAAGGTTAATTCCCCACAAGTAATAATGAACTAAGGTTACTTCAAGTAGTATCGCACATGAGTTCAAAGGTTTTAAAGATGAAGTTAGCTTGCATTGACCATGATTTTATGACTTATGTTTTATAACTCTTTTATATCATGTTTAGCTTGGTCAATTGCATGTCATGAAATGAAATATCCCTTTTAGCATGTTTGAAATATTTTATGCATGGCTATTATACTTGGTACATTGTTTTGTACTAACGCATACTTTTGCCTACATTTTTCCCAATTGTAGGGTCCGACAGACAGGTTTCTGAGTCTCATGGCTAGTAGTTGAGTTCATGATTTTCCGAGCTTTGGTGAGTCATCATGCTTCGAGGATGGAGTTTATTGTTTTCAGTTTCTTTCATGTATTTCTCTTTTGAACAGGATGTATGGGCTAGGCCCAATTTCATTCTATTGTATTAAATGGCTATGATGAGACAAAGTGTTTAGACTTACGCTTTTCGTTTATAAAATGTTTTGGATTTGGACTATTATTTTACTCTTATTGTTCTATTTCTTATGTTATGAGAACTAAGTGGCTTGTATGGAGTCCTTCGGGGTTCTATACGCCATGTTACATCTAGGGGGTACCCCTGGGTCATGACAAACTTGGTAATAAGAGCACAAGGTTTAGAATGGTCCTAGGATATCTCATAAGCCACGTCTAGTAGAGTCTTGTTCATGACTGTGAAGCGCGCCACATTTATGAATGAGAGGCTACAAGATGAGTAGAAAACTCCTCTTCTTTCATTACTCTTAAGTCTTGCGATAGAGTTTAACTCTATAAAGTCTCTCCCCTAATCCTTATCATATGTTCTTCAGTATATGGCTACCCAAAGAGCTTATGCTAGAAGGAATGTGAGGGAGAATGAGTAACAAGAAGCTCCTCCCCAAGCTCCTCGAGTTTCGATCGATCCTTTGGCCGAGCAAGTATCGAATGCGGAGTTTAGGGATGCTTTTCAAGTGTTGGCTCAAGAGGTAACGGCCCAAGCATATAGGGAGGTTGCGGTTCTCGTGAACTCAAATGTGGGTACAACGGCTTCAAGAGTGAGGGACTTCACAAGGATGAATCCTCCGGAGTTTCATAGTTCTAAAGTTGAGGAAGATCCTCAAGAGTTTATTGATGAGGTCTATAAGGTTTTGATAATCATGGAAGTTACACCGGTACAAAAAGCGGAGTTGGCCGCTTATCAACTAAAAGGAGTGGCTCAAATATTGTATAATCAATGGAAAGAAGGGAGACCGAAAGATGCGGGTCCTCTTGATTGGGAGAAGTTTAAAGCCACTTTTCTTGATAGGTTCTTTCCCCTTGAGATGAGGGAAGTCAAGGTGCTTGAGTTCATTAACCTCCGGCAAGGGAGTATGAGTGTGAGGGAGTATGCTCTAAAGTTCACTCAATTGTTGAAACATGCTCCAACAATGGTTGTGGATTCAAGGGCTAGAATGAGTAAGTTCGTTTCGGATGTGTCTGAAATGGTAGTTAAAGAGTGCCGAACCGCCATGCTCATTCATGACATGGACATCTCTCGTGTCATGGTGCATGCACAACAAATTGATGAGGAAAAACTTAAGGAAAAGTCTAGAGAGGTAAAGAGGGCTAAGACCGGTGATGCAAATTTATCTCATGCAAGGTCTGATGGACAAGGTCGTCCTAAGTTTCGACAAAGGTTTTTCGGTCAAGAGTCCTCCAATGTTCCTCCAAAGTTCAAAAAACATAGGGTGTCTAACCCTAAGCCTCAAGGAGGTAATGGTAGTGGATCTTCATTCTCTAGGTATACTTTTACTAAGTGTGGAAGGAAGCACGATGGTAAGTGCCTAGCCGGCACAGATGGTTGTGGTAAAAGTTGTCACAAAATGAGGGATTGCCCGATTCTTACTGCTAAAGGAAGAGAGGGCAAGCAAGATCCTCCTAGTAGTTCGGGTTCCAATGCTCCTAAGAAAAACTGTTTCTATGCACTTCAGACTCGTGGTGAGCGAGAGAGTTCTCCCGATGTGGTTACCGGTACGTTGAAAGTTTTTCAACTAGATGTATATGCTTTACTTGATCCCGGTACTACCTTGTCTTTTGTGATGCCATATGTGGCAATGAGATTTGATGTGCTCCCTGATGTGTTGTTAGAACCTTTTTCTGTCTATAGTCTTGTTAGTGATTCTATTGTGGCTAAAAGGGTCTATAGAAAATGTCTTTTTTCCTTGTCCCATAGAGTTACTCTTGTTGACTTGGTAGAGCTAGATATGCTAGATTTTGATGTTATCTTGGGTATGGATTGGCTGCACTCTTGTTATGCTTTTATTGATTGTAGAACTCGTGTAGTCAAGTTTCAGTTTCCAAATGAGCCTGTCCTAGAGTGGAAGAGGGGAAATTTTATGCATAAGGGTCAGTTTGTCTTTTGTCTTAAAGCTAGAAAGATGATTTCTAAGGGTTGCATTTACCATCTAGTTAGGGTGAGGGATGTAGATTTTGAAACCCCTTCTCTTGAGTCGGTCCCCATTGTAAACGAGTTTCCGGAAGTGTTTCCAGATGATCTACCCGGTATTCCTCCCGAGCGGGAAATAGACTTCTGTATTGACCTTCTCCCAGATACGCAACCTATTTCTATTCCTCATTACCGTATGGCTCCGGCAGAACTTAAGGAGTTGAAAGAACAATTGCAAGATCTGTTGGATAAAGGTTTCATCCGACCGAGTATCTCTCCATAGAGCGCTCCAGTTTTGTTCGTTAGAAAGAAGGATGGTTTTGTTCGTATGTGTATTGACTATCGTCAGTTGAACAAGGTGACTATTAAGAATAAGTATCCTCCTCCAAGGATAGATGATTTATTTGACCAACTTCAAGAGGCAAGTTATTTCTCTAAGATTGATCTTCGATCGAGCTATCACCAATTGAGGGTGAGAGAAGATGAAATTTTGAAGACGGCTTTTCGAACTCGGTATGGTCCTTATGAGTTTTTGGTAATGTAGTTTGGGTTGACCAATGCTCCAGCGGCGTTTATGGATGTGATGAATATGGTGTTTAGACAATACCTTGACATGTTTGTGATTTTGTTCATTGATGATATTTTGATCTACTCAAGGAGTGAGGATGAGCATACTGATCATTTGAGGATCGTGTTGCAAATTCTTAAGGACTAACAACTTTTTGAAAAGTTTAGCAAATGTGAATTTTTGTTTAAGGTCCGTAGCTTTCCTTGGTCATATTGTTTCAAGTAAGGGTATTGAGGTAGATCCTAAGAAAACGGATGCGGTCAAGAGTTGGCCTAGACCTCTAACTCCTTCGGATATTAGAAGTTTCTTGGGTTTGGCCAGTTACTATAGAAGGTTTGTTGAGGGGTTTTCTTCAATTGCCTCTCCTTTGACTGCTTTGACTCAAAAGAAGGCTAAGTTCATATGGTCCGAAGGGTGTGAAAAGAGTTTTCAAGAGTTGAAAGATAGACTTACTTCCGCTCCGGTGTTGACCTTACCGGAAGGGACGGATGGTTTTATGGTTTATTGTGATGCTTCAAGAATTGGTCTAGGGTGTGTGCTTATGCAAAATGGGAAAGTTATTGCCTATGCCTCAAGGCAACTTAAAATGCATGAGAAGAATTATCCTACCCATGACCTTGAATTAGCGGCGGTCGTTTTTGCCTTAAAGATTTGGAGGCACTATTTGTATGGAGTTCATGTAGATGTGTTTACTGACCACAAGAGTTTGCAATATGTGTTTAATCAAAAGGATCTAAATCTTCGCCAAAGAAGGTGGCTGGAGTTATTGAAAGATTATGACATGAGTGTTCTTTATCACCCCGGTAAAGCTAATGTGGTAGCGGATGCTCTTAGTCGGTTGTCTATGGGTAGTGTTGCTCATATTGAAGAAGATAAGAAAGAGTTGGTTTGAGATGTTCATAGATTGGCTCGATTAGGTGTTCAATTGGTGGACTCCACCAAGGGTGGTGTTATGGTTCACAATGGTTCCGAATCGTCTTTTGTTGCGGATGTGAAAGCCAAGCAAGGTCTTGACCCAATTTTGGTAGAATTGAAAGAAGCGGTGCTTAAGAAATCCATTGAGGCTTTCTCCCAAGGGGGAGATGGTGTACTTAGATACCAAGGTCGGTTGTTTGTTCCAAATGTGGATGACTTGAGGGAACAAATATTGGTAGAATCCCATAGTTCGCGGTATTCCATTCACCCGGGAGCCACCAAGATGTACTGTGATTTGCGGGAAGTCTATCGGTGGAATGGGATGAAGAAGGATATTGCGGAATTTGTGGCTAAGTGTCCAAATTGCCAACAAGTAAAGGTTGAGCATCAGAAACCGGGAGGTTTATCCCAAGACATTAGCATTCCTACTTGAAAGTGGGAAGACTTGAATATGGACTTTATTGTTGGTTTGCCTCGCACTCGACGACAATATGACTCTATTTGGGTGATAGTAGCTCGGATGACGAAATCGGCTCATTTCCTTCCCATCAAGGTTTCTTATTCGGCGGAGGACTATGCCAAGTTACACTTGACAGAAATGGTAAGTTTGCATGGAGTGCCTTTGTCCATTATTTCCGATCGTGGTACCCAATTCACTTCTCAGTTTTGGAAGTCATTCCAAAAGGGTCTTGGCACTAAGGTTAAGCTTAGCACGGCCTTTCATCCCCAAACTGATGGGCAAGCGGAGCGTACTATCCAAACTTTGGAAGTTATGTTAAGAGCTTGTATGATTGATTTTAAGGGTAATTGGGATGACCATTTGTCATTAATTGAGTTTGCCTATAATAATAGCTATCACTCGAGTATTGATATGGCTCCATTTGAGGCCTTATCTGGTAGGAGGTGTAGATCTCCTATCGGTTGGTTTGAGGTGGGTGAAGTTGCATGTAACACCCTGGATTTGAGAAAGACCAAAATGCAGATTTTCAGAACTTGCTGGTGCCACCGACGGAGGCCAAACCATGGCCCGTGGTCTGGACCACAGACCGTAGGTAGAGTCCGTGGTTGGCCACCCTGAAATCCCAGGAAGAACCACGGTCTACGGCCGGACCGTAAGTGGAACCACGGTCCGTGGTCCAGGGTCCATGGATCTTGGCTCTCGAACCAAGTCACAGACGCCAAACGACGCCCTGCCAGGATGGACTGTCGTTCAGTCCACAGTCCGTCGGTCAGGTCCATCGATGGCCTCGTCAACTTTTAAGTCAGGGTCGTGATGGTCTTTTCCCCTATGCATTGGGCCTTTAAACAACGTCATTTAATACCTAAACTATGTTGTTTTACTCAGTTTAAGCCTGATAATTTAGTCAGAACCTATCAATAACCTTTATTCCCAAAAATCACCAAAACTTAGAACAAAAAGAGAAGAAAGAGGCGCCAGTTTTCTCAAGAACACGCAGCAGGTTTTCTTTAGTTCCAGCCCCGAAATCGAAGGATTTCTCTGTAGTTTTTGTGAACAGGTATGTGGGATTTCACTAGTTGGTTCCTTTCATCAACTAGGTCCCTAGAGTTCAGTCAGATTCTTGATTCTCTATATCTTGTTTAGACCTAGGGTTTGTAAAATCTTAGCAGATTGTTGTGATTTCAGTTGTTATAGTATCCATAATCAAAATAGTATGTTTCTTGGAAAGTTTGTTTAGTTCCTTGTATGAAACTCAGAACCCTAGTTGTGTAGATTCACTTTGTTCATGAATTGCACTTGCTAGGTCAGTTAAACAGACAATCATGCTCCAGTTTCGAATGTTACATTATCAGTATATAAATGTTACATTCTCAGATTTGCATGTCAGTATTTTGAGCTATTCAGTATGTTAGTATTTCAGTTACATTTCAGTCATATACATATTCAGTTAGGAGTAGACTTAGTACCGAGTTGGACTAGGGATCAGCGTACCCTTATAGTCCCAGAACTACGTGCCTCCGTAGGAGTATAAGTCCCCTCTGTGGGCATCAAAATTAGTGATCATACCAGTCATGCCTTTATACCCATGGCAAGGTATATTGGGTCCTCTCATTGGGGTGTATACATCAGAATCCACGTTTAACTCACGTGGTTTTATCTCGGTTAATAGTAGCTCCCACAGTCAGAATCTTAGTGCATTTGACCAGGTTTTCAGTATATACTTCAGTATTCAGTTCAGCATGACTTGTTCATGATTAGTACTTGATCATTGCATTCAATTTAGCTTTTCAGTTATCTTTTCAGTATTTACATTCTTGCTCGGTTTACAGTACTGCTCAGTTATACCTTTTTCAGCTTATATATGTTTATTCAGCTTAGTATCTATATCCTGCATAATTAGTACATTCAAAGTACTGACGCATACTCTGCGCTACATCCTTTTATGATGTAGGTTCAAGTACTCAGCATTCAGATCGCGCTTAGATCGATCCTCGATCCGCATTCAACAGTTTCAGTGGTGAGTCCTCATACTTCGAGGAAAATAGACATGCTTTCATTTTAGTCTTTATATTTCAGTTTCAGTTTTGTTAGAGTTAGTTGGATCAATTGCAGCTAGGGTTCGAGATTTTGTTTGGATGAATCCCACTGAGTTTTTAGGGTCGTAGGTTGGTGAGGACCCATAGAACTTCATTGATGAGGTTAAGAATATTTTTGGAGTGATGCAAGTGACTGGTAATGATAGGGTGGAGTTGGCATCCTTCCAGCTTAAAAATGTAGCTCACAATTGGTTCACTCAGTGGAAAGAAAACAGGGGTGCAGATGCAGCTCCTGTGACTTGGAAGTGTTTTACTGGAGCTTTTCTGGACATGTTCTTCCCAAGGGAGTTGAGAGAAGCTAAGGCACAAGAATTTATGAATTTGAAGCAGGGTACCATGTCAGTCCAAGAATACGGACTTAAGTTCACCCAGCTCTCCAGGTATGCTTCACACATGGTTGCCGATCCAAGGGCACAAATGAGTAAGTTTCTGTTTGGGGTATCCGACTTGGTGGATAGAGTGCAGGAATGCTATGATGTTAGAGGATATGAATATCTCTAGGCTTATGACTCATGCTCAGCAGGTTGAGGGAGATAAGCTTAGGGAAATGGCTAAGGACAACAAGAAAGCTAGACAGGGAATTATGAATACTCTCAGCAGAAATCGGGCGGTGGAAATCGCTCACAGTTTCAGCAGAGGTCTACAGCCCCAGCACTTTCATTAGGTAGTGCTCCATCCCCCAGGTTTCGACAGAATCAGAAAGGTAGGGCATCAGGCTCTAAGTCTCAGGGAAGTGCTTCAGGTAACAGGACTTTCCCAACGTGTCCAAAGTGTGGTAAGAACCATCCGGGCGACTGTCTTGCAGGCAAGGAAAGGTGTTTTGGGTGTGGTCAGTCTGGCTATAGGTTGAAAAAATGCCATTCTGCTAGGCAGGGGCAAGGAGGCAACAACAATAGGACTCAGTCTACAGCTCCAGCAGCACCAGCAGGTCACCCAACTCAGCAGGGTGCTTCATCTGGTACCGGTGGCGGTCAGCGCCAGAATAGGTTATATGCTCTCAAGGCTCGCCAGTACCAGGAAGATTCTCCTGATGTGGTCACTGGTACGTTATGAGTCTTTCATTTAGATGTTTATACATTGTTAGATCCAGGGGCTACATTGTCTTTTGTAACTCCCTATATAGTAGTAAACTTCGGTGTCAGTCCAGAAACTCTCTCAAAACCCTTCTCAGTCTCTACTCCAGTTGGTGACCTAGTTATAGCTAGACGGGTATACAGAAATTGCCCTGTCACAGTCTCTCAGAAAGTCACCTCAGCAGATCTTGTAGAGTTAGAAATGGTAGATTTCGTTATCATTTTAGGCATGGATTGGTTACATTCCTATTATGCCTCAGTCGATTGTAGAACTAGGATCGTTTAAATTTCCAAACGAGCCAGTCTTAGAATGGAAGGGTAGTAGTTAAGTGCCTATAGGTCGATTCATCTCTTACCTTAAGGCCAGAAAAATTATTTCCAAAGGATATATGTATCATCTTGTTCGGGTTAAGGATTCAAACTCTGAAACCCCAACTCTTGAACCAGTCCCGGTAGTAAATGAGTTTCCAGAAGTGTTCCCAGAAGATCTTCCCGGAGTTCCTCCCAAAAGGGAAATTGACTTTGGAATAGATCTCCTTCCAGATACCCAGCCTATTTCGATTCCTCCTTACAGAATGTCTCCAGCCGAGCTTAAGGAATTGAAAGAACAGTTAAAGGACCTTCTAGATAAGGGCTTCATCAGACCTAGTATCTCTCCATAGGGTGCTCCAATGTTGTTCGTGAAAAAGAAAGATGGTTCTCTCAGAATGTGCATTGACTATCAGTAGTTGAACAAAGTCACAATCAAGAATAAGTATCCCATCCCCAGGATTGATGACTTGTTCGACCAATTTCAAGGTGCTAGTTTCTTTTCTAAGATAGACCTTAGATTCGGTTATTATCAGCTCAGAGTCAGAGATAGTGACATCCTAAAGACAACTTTTAGAACTTGGTATGGTCTTTATGAATTTGTAGTTACATCTTTTGGACTAAAGAATGCTCCTGCAGCTTTCATAGACTTAATGAACAGGGTGTTCAAACATTATTTGGATTTATTCGTAATCGTCTTTATTTATGATATCCTCATTTATTCTCGGAGTGAGGAGGAGCATGCGACTCATTTGAGAGTTGTTCTGCAAACTTTCAAAGATCGCCAGCTATTCACAAAGTTCAGCAAAGGTGAATTCTGGTTACAGTCTATAGCTTTCGTTAGTCATGTGGTATCCAGTGAAGTGATCTGAGTGGATTCTCAGAAAATTAAGGCAGTACAACACTGGCCCAGACCCACCTCCCCAATAGATATCAGAAGTTTCTTGGGTTTGGCTGGGTATTACAGGAGATTTGTTGAAGGATTTTCATCCATAGCTTCCTCTTTGACCAAGTTGACTCAGAAAAAGGTTATGTTTCAGTGGTCAAATGAGTGTGAGAAAAGCTTCTCAGAACTGAAGACCAGGTTGACGACAGCTCCGGTCTTGACTCTACCAGATGGTCCAGAGGGTTATGTAATTTATTGTGATATATCCAGGGTCGGCCTAGGTTGTGTATTGATGCAGTGAGGTAAGGTCATAGCTTATGCTTCTAGACAACTTAAGGTTCATGAGAAGAACTACCAGACTCATGACCACGAACTTTCAGCTGTAGTATTTGCCCTAAAGATTTGGAGGCACTACTTGTATGGTGTTCATATCGATGTATTCACAGATCATAAGAGCCTCCAGTATGTGTTCACCCAGAAAGACTTGAATCTTCATCAGAGGAGATTCCTTGAATTCCTTAAGGATTATGACATGAATGTGATGTACCATCCCGGTAAGGCCAATGTAGTAGTTGATGCTCTCAACAGGTTGTCCATGGGTAGTGTAGCACATGTTGAGGAAGAAAAGAAAGAGTTAGCCAAAGATGTTCACCGGCTTGCTCGCTTAGGAGTTCGCCTTACGGACACGTCAGATGGTGGTGTGATAGTTTAGAATGGGTCAGAATCTTCATTGGTAGTAGAGGTTAAGGAAAAACAAGATAGTGATCCTATATTACTTCAGTTGAAAGGTGCAGTTCATCAGTAGAAAATTAAGGTTTTCTCCCAAGGGGAAGATGGTGTACTTTTTTACCAGGGTCGTTTATGTGTTCCTAATATGGGTGAGTTGAGGAAGCATATCCTTACAGAAGCCCATAACTACAGTATTCCATCCATCCAGGTGCCACTAAGATGTACCGTGACCTATGGGAAGTCTTTTGGTGGAATGGCATGAAGAGGGACATAGCAAATTTTATGGCTAAGTGTTTGAACTGTCAACAAGATAAGGTAGAACATCAGAAACCAGGAGGTATGACTTAGGAAATTAACATTCATACATGGAAGTGGGAAGTGATAAATATAGACTTCATTACGGGTTTACCTTGTACTCACAGACAGCATGACTCAATTTGGGTGATAGTGGACAGAGTTACTAAGTCTGCTCACTTCTTGGCTGTCAAGACTACAGATTCAGCGGAGGACTACGCCAAACTCTACATCCATGAGATAGTCAGGTTGCATGGGGTTTCCTTGTCTATCATCTCAGATAGAGGTCCTCAGTTTACCTCTCATTTATGGAAATCATTCAGAAAGGTCTTGGAACTCAGGTAAATCTCAGTACATCATTTCATCCACAGACGGATTGTCAGGTAGAACATACAATTCAGACCTTAGAGGACATGTTGAGAGCTTGCGTGGTCGATTTCAAGGGAAGTTGGGTTGATCACCTACCTCTCATAGAGTTCACCTATAATAATATCTTTCATTCCAGTATTCAGATGGCCCCGTATGAGGCACTGTATGGGCGTAGATGTAGGTCCCCGATTGGTTGGTGATGAGTCCTAGATTTGGACTCATTTAGGGCTTTGTTTTTGTGGATTTAATGTCCTCAAATGCCTAATTATGCTATAAACTGATGTTAATCCCTTGATTTTCAGGTATATGGAAAAAGGAGCAAAGCAAGGACACTAACAGGCAAAAAGGAACAAAACAAGCTGAAGAAATGAAGAAGGGCGAGCCTGAAGATCGCCTAGAGTACTCGGCGTGTCGCCGAGTGGCTAATCTCACCGCCTAAAGTTCCAGTGTGCCAAGCCCTGAAGGAGTGGTGTTGTTTAAATTTTTTTTATTGAAGTTGAATTGTGATTTTTTTGGCTGTAGTCGAATCAACTTACTTTGGTTTTTGGTTTTGTGTTGTTTGTGTTGAACAGAGGAGGAGATGAGTGTCAACGGAAGTAATGGTAGCCAAGTGGGCCACTAAGACGACATTGGGAACCTTAATGACGTCAATGACCCAAACCAAGTGGGTGGTGTTGGTACCATTCGTTTACCTCCAGTTGAAGGAAACGTTGTTTTTCACATAACAAGCACAATGCTTCAGCTTCTCCAATTGAAAGGACTATTTGAGGGGCTGGCTCATGAGGATCCAAATGAGCATATAAGGAACTTCGTGGATATTTGTGGGTCATTCTCATTTAAGAACATATCGCAAGAATCAATCCGTCTTAGGTTGTTCCCATTCTCTTTGATGGGTGGAGCTACTAAATGGTAGGTTGAGTTACCAAAGGACTCTATCACCTCTTAGGATGAGCTGACCACGACATTTCTAGTGAGATTTTTTGCCCCATCAAAGATGATGACTCTAAGGGATGGAATTCTAGGGTTGAAACGCTTGGAAGGCGAGCTAATCCATGAGACATGGCTAAGATTTAAGAAGCTGGTGCTGCAGTTCCCAACTCATGGACTTCCAGATAAGGTGCTGCTGGAATCTTTCTATAGGGGCCTTGATTCGGTAAACAAAGGAGTGGCTGACCAACTTGCTCCGGGGGGTATAATGCAACAGCCCTATGCAATAGTGTCCCAATTTCTTGATTGCATGACCGAGATAAACAGGGCATGGAATACTCACAAAGACCAAGTCTCTCTCCTCACTTATGAAATGAAAAAAGAACAAATCGTAAAGCATCAAGAGAGAGACCTGAACATGGCCGTAATGATGAAGGTATTTCCATACTTACCTCTTGTGATGACAGTTTATTTGTATATATTGGGTTTTGTGATCTATAATTGTGTTTGGATGATGATTCTTGCGGATGTTTGAGCTTGTGGCTCCTTGTTTTGAATAGAAATGGTTTCGACCTATTTTTTTGTTTTTGATTGTGGCTGTTCTTGTGCAAATTTGAGTATCAGTTATGATCAATACCGATGACTTGAATAGTGCTCTTAATTAAATGAAATGAATGTGCAGCTACAATGAGGCCAAATGAAGTTGCATAGACAATGTGTGAACTTTTAGCATCTCGTTGTGACTAGCCGGTTATCGAATGAGTCTCTTGTGATGAACATTGCACACTAGCTACAAATTATGGAGTCTCGTTTGATATTGGTGCCAATGCCTTGTGTGATGAGATTACCTTGAACATTGTGTGTGATGACACCTAGAAATTGCCCCGTTGGTCCCGTTGACAAAGTGATGCAAGCACTTGAAATGATCTTAGGCAATAATTTTTAAGAGTGAAACAATTTGACAATATACCTCTTTTGTGGCCAACCTTGTGAGATGTGTGAACATTTCTTGAACCCTATTGAGCCTTATTCTTTTCTTGGAAGAGACTTGAACAATTGTGATTCCTCTTTATCCATCTACCCATAACTTTCATGAAGTGTGGTTTGTGTGAATAGCCAACTTAGGTCAAAAGCCTAAGTTGGGGGTGTGGTGAAAAGAGAAGGGAACTCAAGAAGTGTGAAAAACCCCCCTTTGAGTAATGGTTTTGAAAAAGATGGAACCCCTCCATATAAGGAAAAAAAAGAAAATAAAATACAAAAGAAGAAAAGAAAAAGAAAGAAAAAGTTGTGAAATAAAGTGATGAAAATTACAAAAGAAATGGGGTATCTGGTAATTCATATGAAGTTGAATAATGGGGTGGATTATGAGCATGTTTGAATTGTTAAGGAAAAGGAAGAAAGTGATATTCAGGCCACACTTCATGAAGGTAGAAGCCAATGAGCCTAAATGACCATACCTTGACACTCAACCCCATTAGAAGCCATGAAAAGACCTTGGTGATCTTGAGTGAGCTGAAACAAATGTTGATTGGAAAATAAGGGCAAATCTATGGGTGAAGTCATGCATGTGTTCATCTTTGGGAGTGTGAGAGTTGTATGTAATTCCGTAACTTGAAATTGTTGAGAAATTATGTGTGAATATGGAATCATCTTTGTTATGAGGGCATTTGAGTACCTTTGTTGATCCTGAACTTGCATTTGAAGCAAGTATGGTGAACTTGAGCATCTTTGGTAATGGTGAGTCACAATTTGAATCTTTGAGTGCACAATTGATCATTGCATGAGTAAATTGAACCTTGTTGTGTGCATTCATGTTGAGTCTTATGCAGCACTGTTTGAGACATCCTTTTTGAACGGCTGATCTTGAGCTTTACTTGAGAAAAAACAAAAGTTTAAGTTGGGGGTGTTGATGAGTCCTAGATTTGGACTCATTTAGGGCTTTGTTTTGGTGGATTTAGTGTCCTCAAATACCTAATTTATGCTATAAACTGATGTTAATGCCTTGATTTTCGGGTATATGGATTGAGGAGCAAAGCAAGGACACTAACAGGCAAAAAGGAACAAAACAAGCTGAAGAAGGGCGAGCCTGAAGATTGCCAAGAGTACTCAGCGTGTCGCCGAGTGGCTAATCTCACCGCCTAAAGTTCCAGTGTGCCAAGCCCTGAAGGAAGAAACCAAGTCGGCGATGAAAAGGAGCAGTCTGTGAGTTGCCGAGCAGTTCCGCGATGCAAAGAGAGATCGCCCAAAGTTACATGACTTGAGGATGCTGAGTGCAAAGACCTAAAGGCGATGAAAGAGATCAATGGGTGGCTCACCGAGTGGTTCGGTGAGCCCGACTTACTCCGCCAAACGGCCCTTCGTGGCTTATTTTTGGCGACTATAAATTAGTTTTAAACAGTTAATTTAGTATCAAATTTTATAGACTTTGAGAATCCAATTTAGTCTAGAACAATTTTCTCTTGAGTTTCTTAGTAGACTTGAAGGTTTTGAGACTCAATTTGGAGATTTTGCAAGTGGGTTTCAAATTTTCTTTGAATTGGAGCATTGTAAAGCTTAAATTCCTCTTACCCAGTTGATGGATAATCGATTTGGTAATGATTTTTATCTTTTTATGATGTTCGACTAAAACCCCAATTCTTGAGATGTGATCATGTGATTATGGGTTGAATTAGTGTATGGGTATTATTAATTACTAGTTTAAATGTTATATTGAAGTGGGTTTAATCATTAATTGTGGTTTAATTTATGAATTGTAGTTGCAAATGCAGTTCTATTTTAGTGTTCTTAGCTTGCTCGAGAGAGAAGTTTTAGAACTAAGATTATTGATTAATGATTTGTATGTATTGGGTTGATTTGGGTTCAGCTCGAGAGAGTGAATCCTAAACCCAGTCCTACCCATCTTGTTCGAGAGAGAAGATGCATTAAGGTTATGGGTTGTTCTTAATTGCTATGCTTGTTGATGATCGATAGAAATCACTTGAAGCGGAATAGTTGTTCGAGAGAAAACTATTTCAATTATAGTCTAGCCTATCCACTGCTATTTAGCTAATTTCAAGTAGTTTCAATTACCATATATCAAATTTGCCTATAATTGATCACATCCCGAGAATTCCCCTCCTTATTGTTATCTCTTTACTATTTGACAGCGTTGTAGTTGATAATTGCAAACCAAAACCCCCCATTTGACATTCATGTCAACCCTTTTATTTGTTTTATGTCTTTTTCGATAATTTCTATTCCTATGGCTTATTAGACCACATCCATTCTTGTTGATTGAATTTGAACACGTACCGCTCCATGTGGGATTCGACCCCAACTCATTTGTTGGGTTTATATTGCTTAACGATCGTTTACACCTAGAATTGGATGAGGTGTGCTTGAAACGTTAATCAGTTGGTTTGAAGTAGGTGAAGCAGCCTTGATAGGGCCAGATTTGGTTCATGAGGCTATGGAAAAAGCTCAGCTCATCAGAGATAGACAAAAGATAGCTCAAAGTCCTCAGAAGTCCTATGCAGATGTGAGGAGAAGGGACTTAGAGTTTGAAATCGATGATTGGGTTTTCCTGAAGCTGTCACCTATGAAGGGGGTGATGAGATTTGACAAGAAAGGGAAGCTCAATCCGAGATATGTAGGTCCTTACAGAATCTTGAAAAGGGTTGGTAATGTGGCTTATGAGTTAGAGTTACCAGGAGAACTAGCAGCGGTTCATCCAGTCTTTCACATTTCATTGTTGAAGAAGTGTGTGCGTGATCCGACATCAATAGTACCATTAGAAAGTGTGGTTTTGAAAGATAGTCTCACTTATGAAGAGGTTCCAGTAGAGATTCTTGACTGTCAGGTTCGTAGGTTGAGAAACAAAGAAGTCGTTTCAGTGAAGGTTTTGTGGAGGAGTCAGTCCGTAGAGGGAACTACTTGGGAAGCAGAAGCAGTCATGAAGGCCAAGTATCCTCATCTCTTTCCTTCCGATTCCATTTCTGCTTGAGGTAATAGTTCCTCTCCAGTCACTTAGTTTACTCTTGGTAAAATCAGTCTCAGTATCATGTTCCTTCAGTTGTTCTTGCATTTTCAGTATATTTGCATGTTCTTGGAACTTAGTTCAGTTAGATATCAGTTTCTTGTACTTAGTGGTAGGGATTGCAGCTCCTTCCCTCCATACTCAGCTATTTTAGACTTCATTTGACGATGAATGTTCCCAAGGGGGATATAATATAATACCCCGGATTCGAGAAAGACCAAAATGAAGATTTTCAGAACTTGCAGGTTCCACCGACGGAGGCCAAACCACGGCCCGTGGTCTGGACCACGGACCAGAGGTAGGGTCCGTGGTTGGCCACCCTGAAATCCCAAGAAGAACCACGGTCTACGGGTGGACCTACGGACCGTAGGTGGAACCACCGTCCGTGGTCCAGGGTCTGTGGATCGTGGGCCTCGAACCAAGTCCCAGATGCCAAATGACGCCCTGCCAGGACGGACCGTCGTTCAGTCCACGGTCCATCGGTCAGGTTTGTCGATGGCCTCGTCATCTTTGACATAATACACGTAAAATATCATATAGAATGTGAATTACCACGTAAGACTCCATGTAAGATATATATATCTACTTGTTTAACTTTTAAATAATTTAAATGCTTACTTATGCTTCCGAGGCCAAATTAAATGGTACATATATATGTTTGTATTTATACCTAATGACAAACTCAATTGATAGAGAAGGATAAATATTATTGACAAAAGTCACTCAATAACACCAGTGATTTAAAATTTGATAGATCTTGAACGTGACAAGTGATATTGCACAACATAACCTTTCCTTTTTCACTTGTCAATTTATAATCCTCCTCTAAGTAGATAGGTAATTACGTGTTTGGTGTGAGTGATAAAAATAAATAGTTTTGAGATAAAAAATATTTTGAAAATAAAATTTTAGTGTCTTGTTTTAGTTGCCAAGTTTAGGATAACTTATCCCATCATTTTATATCATAATAATGAAATAAGTTGTTCCATATACATAATAGAATAACTTATCCCAAAATAACTAATCTCAAAAAAAAATTAATCATAAAAATAATATGTTCCCAACCAAACGAGCCAAGATACAAATATTTATGTGAAAAACAACAATAAAGGAGATAGCCAAATAGTGGCTGGCTACATGACATTTTGTCAGTATGCAAATAGTTAAGCTCTCAATTCTCATGAATGTAAATATTAAGCCAGTTAGAATGAAATGTTATATATGTATCATTTAAAGCCATCTTGTATCATTTAAAGCGCATGAAAGGACATGGTAGGCCTAATTGATAGACCTATTCGTACATTTTAGGGAAAATTAGCAGAATAATAAATATTTAGTAGGCGTTTGGCCATGCGATACCATATCACAATATGGAATTGTGAGATAGAATTAGTGTTTGGACATGTAATTTTACGTTGATTCCATCTCATGATTCCATGTTCTCCAAAAATCATGATATAGGAATTCCATATCATGATTTGAGATTTTTTAAATACAAAAATTGATCCACAAGTTTATAATTTGTTAAAACAACCCCACAGACTTTCGGATCTTGGAAAAATAGATTCAAAATACTGAAACAAGGCAGGAACCATTATGATATTGACACACAAGTGAAAATTGTCATAACTTGTGCATTGTTACATAATTATTTGCGAGAATACCAAAGGAGTGATGAAATATTTATGGTCTATGAGCATGAAAATATAGTTGCAGATGATATTGACTAACAAATGGCTCAAAGTAACAATGTTGGTTGGTCTTCTCGGTCACATGATCGAGAAATGCAAGTTCAACGTGAGGAGATTGTCCATATTATGTGGAAGGATTATATTAAAGACTAGTTCACTACAATTTATGTTCAATTTTTTTAATTGAATTAAAGTTTGATGAAACAATTACTTAAGTGGGGAAAAAAATAGCTTTGTAATAATTTATTATGCGATTTTATAATTTTTTATTTATTTGGTAAGATTGAATAAACAATCGAGGCTATTTTAATAGTTTTACAACTTATGAGATTCTTATGTTTATGAGAAATTATACAACACAAAAATTTCATATCGCATGTCCAAACAAAACTTCAATTTTATCTCATAATTCCATATTATGATACCATATCATGATTACATATCATGATTCCATATCGCATGACCAAACAGGCCCTTAGTCCATATTAGGTACTATAGCTTAATAAAATTATAATTCGCGGCTATATTTTAAGAAAATTATAATTCGCAGCTACAATTTTTCCAATTCTTGCTATTCGTATGATTTGTATAAATTCAGAATTTTTATAATTCGAATCCTGATTGTATAAATCTAGAATTTTGTATATGTTAACCCAGCTATTTGGATACGATTTATGGAAAATTCATAATAAATTACTCTGTTTGTATATTGGCAAGAGAAATATACAAACGGAGCTTCTAAAAAATTCCTAAATATATGAATACAAAATTTATATATACTAACCATATTTTGTATAATTCGAATTCTGATGGTATAAATCTAGAATTTTGTATATGCTTACCCTAGCTATTTGTATATGATTTATGAAAAATTTATAATAAATTACTTTGTTTGTATATTCGCTAGAGAAATATACAAACTGACAGAAAAATACAAACCGCAGCCTCCGTAGCAAACACAACTATAGCTATGGAGCGCACTTATCGAAACTATAACTATAGAGCCTTATTATGTCTATTATGTTTGTTTTTTCTGAAATTTTCTCTACATTTTAAACATGATATTTAATATTTATTTTTTTCAAATTCTTAAGACTTTGGTATTCATAAGACATTTTTATTAATTTTTGAAGCGTCTAAATTACAAAACATGTATAGTTTAAGAAGATATTTAAATATATACATAAATAATTTACTCAGAATGTAATAAATTATTTTTTAAAAATTCAAATTCATACACTCAAAATTTTAGAGTTTGTCTTCTTACCTCCGCATAGCTTGTAACTTATTGCCATACACACTTCAGAATATCTTATATAAGTTAGTTAAAATATATTTTATTTTATTTAAATAAGTAATTTAAAAAAAATATGTCTAAATTAAATATACCACTTATTTTAAAATAGGTAGTGTATTTTGTAAGCTAGCTCCCGATTACGACTCAACAAAATACTTTTTTCTGGCACAAATAATTCCCAAGAAATTGATACTCTTTCCATTCACTTTTTTATATTAATTAATTTATAATCTTAGTTTGGAGTGAAAATAATTAATATTAAAGGTTGATATAATAACTTTAAAATATTTTTATCTTAATTTGTTAAAAATAATAAGTAAAATAAATATGTTGTTAATATAATTAATTTAATAAGTAAAATAAAAAGTAGGAGTAGATCACTTCTGTATTTTTGCGTTTCTTTTTTCAATAAAAGTTTTATTTCCTTTGTCTCATATAGGAGTACTAATTAAACAACAACACGTAAATTTTTGCTAATTTGTAAAATTTGCTAATTTTAACAAGTTTTTAAAATCAAAATAACTTACACCTATAATGATAGATTTTTAACGTGTCTAGGTATTGACAAGTGATATTGCAGAACATTTTAACTAATTACGTAACATTTTGTTCATTTATCAATTTAGGTGCACATGAAATTAAAAATATCTAGAAACTCAACTCGAATTTTGCTACTCTCACTGGGAAAAGCAAACTTCTTTTTGTTTGAAGTAACATTATCATTTGATTTCTGTCATTTAGGGTCATTTGATTGGATATAAATTATTTCGAAATTAATTATTGAGGAATAGGTTATTTTAGAATAAGTTTTTGTCATGTATAAGAGAATATTTATTTTATCACTAAGTCCTAAGGTATAAATTGCGGGATAACAATTCTAAGACTGCCTAATAGCTTCAATTAAATACAAAATAAAATAATCCTGCATTCTATCTCTGAAACTATCATATTATATCTTACACGACGATAAAGTTGAGGGTAGTAGACTAGTAGCGAAATAAAAGAAATCTGCTAAAAGAATACAAGGTTTAATATTCATATGTATAAAATTATATATAAATATTCTAGAGTAGAAGATAAAGTTGTATGCGTCTAAAGTTTCAATCCTGAAATACAACAAATAAGAAAGGAAAATAGCAAGCAAACAATAATATTTGTATTTGAATTTATGCGAAGGTTACAATCTTTATAAAATCTCTTAAGAAAAAGATATGTAATCCCATGATTCTTCTCTTCACGGATGTTCTTGATTTGACGGAATATTTGCGGCTCAACACTTGGAGCGAAGACTTCTTTGTATGCGGAAGACTTGCAGATCACCACTGAAGAGCAACTATGTATTTCTGTGTGTATTTATGCCTCCTTTTGGTCTTATGAAGACCTCTTTATATAGGTTTGAGCTAGGGCTTTAGGGGTATTTTGGTACAAGCAATTTTGACCCCTGGGCTTGAAGAAAATGAGTTGGGATCATCTTGTCAACTTAATGGACAGGCCCAAATGTAATTTGGACTTGATTTACGTCATATAATTTTGACATAAATATTAATCCGACTTTATTAACCAGTAATTTGACTTGGTCAACATATCATGAATTTAAGATTTAATCCAAATTTAGTATGGATTTATCAATAAAATTTCACTGTCTACAAATGCCCCCTGCTTCGAGGCTTGTTGCGGTGTCCAACTTGTCGAACCTTTAAAGACAAGGCTTGAAGTACTCGTGAAATATTATTTTTTTGGAGTCTTTCAAAACTTTCCATATTTGATTCCAATGGAATTTTCCATAACTTGATTCCTATAGAAACTTACCATAATTTGGTTCCTAGGAAAATTTACCATAATTTTGTTTCAAATATGATTTTTCCATAATTTGTAGGAATACAATTTATGTACTTTTGATTTCTATAAATACACATGCTTTAACAATGGTTGATTGTCAACTTGAGGCATATCAAACTCAATTTTCGTCACTTTTTTTCAGCACAGCACACCTACGGTAGAAAATTCATAACCTGTTGTAGAAACGTCGAAATTATGATTCGTTTGATGTTCCAGAAACTAGACTCAGAGGGATACGACATATCCGAAATTCAGAATAAAAACCCTTCTGAATTTATGGGAATTAATTTTTGAAGTTTGCTATCAAATTTGTCTTTTTTTTTTATAGCTCTATGCAGTCTCGCCAAAACGTCTCTATATTGGTGTAGAAGATTCTGAATGACAAACGACTTGATTCTATAGAAACTATACATCAAAGTCTACAACATATTCAAAAATCAAGGTAAAACTCTTCATGGATTGACGAGAATTAATTTTTGAAGTTGGTCTTCAATTTTGTCATTATTGTTTTGCAGATTTGTGGAGCCTCACCAAAACGTTTGTATCTTGGCGTAGGAGAGCTCGAATGGAGAGCGACTTGATTCTATAGAAAATAGACTCTTAATTTCTACAACATATTCAAAAATCAAAGTCAAAGTTCGTATGGATTGACCAAAATTGATTTTCTTAAAGTTAGCGATCAAATTGACTTTGGACAACATTCATGAGAGTTTACTTCTCTGCATCTTCGCCGAAGAGCCGCATATTGATTGAGAATTTTGTCATCATCTACATGGAGAAAGAACAAAAATCTCTTAAGCCAATATAACCATATTCATCATGACGAGCGCGAGAGTATATGCCACAATTTTCACCATGCCGATTTGAAGCTTCGGGCAATTGGCACCGTGAGACACATCACTTTTTTTTTTTTT
>JAJONR010002602.1:0-76879 GCA_029582245.1 Solanum etuberosum | reverse complement strand
TTGTGCCATACTACCTTGAGAATTTGCAGGTCCAGCTCTGAAATTCTGGGAATTCTGACTATTGTACTCACCTCTGTTCCTTGGTGCATGTGCACTAGTAGATGATGGAGCAGGTACATTTTGCTTATGTTGGAAAGAAGACCGGTTCACATTACTCTTTTTCTGCCCGAACTCATTCCCTGATATCTTAGCCTTCTTATTTCTGAACTCTTCTCTATCTCTCAACTTTTCCTCCTCAACCTGCTGCACATGGATAATCAGCCTTTCTATGTCCATGTCCCCTATCAACATCGCAGCCTTACTCTCTTTGCTTGACCAGTTTGATTGGTCACAACTTGCCTCAACATCCAGATAGCATCCCGAAACTCAACATTAGTGACCTCTCCTTGGGGTTGCACTTCTGGTGCATTGGGTACCCCTTGATCCTGAGGATCAACATTCCTCCTAGAAGGATGATCTCGGACAGCTCTTCGTGGAGGCATGATCTGAACGACACGCACAAGCACGAATTAGAAGAAACTTTTAAAGAGATACACTCTAACGCACAAAATGAGTATAAAAGAAGTGAGATAATTCCTAATATTTTGCAGCCTCCTAATTATAGATGTGGCGTGCTTCACACCGATAACTAGGACTCTATAGACATGACTTCATAGACTCCCTAGGACTCTTGAACTCTGAGCTCTGATACCAAGTTTTTCACGCCCCGAGCCTACACCCTGGGCGGGACTGGCACTCGAGAACCATTGCTGGCCCCAAGCGAACACTTGGCCTGACTTACTACTCAGCGGAAGACTTACTCATGATAAGATACTTTAAAAAGTAAACTGAACTTCTCAATAGATAACTTAGAATGTATTAAATAACATTCAACTTAGCCAAAGTGGCAACTCAAGATTCAACATAGGCCAATAACAAGGTAGTGACAAATGAACTAACTAACTATCTATTTATGAATCCTCGAAAACTGGGAGGGATGTCGGGACAAGACCTCCGATCATCCTAACAACTGAAAACTACTAAAGCAATGAAAATAGGGATCCTCCGAAAAGCAATGAGGCTCACCACAAGACTCTGAATACTCAACTGAATCAACGAAGCACTGGATGCTAATCCTGGTTACCTGTATCTGCATCATAACAACGATGCAGGCCAAATGGCGTCAGTACATTGAATGTACGAGCATGCGAGGGGAATGCTAAAACAAGACATAAGCTTGAAAGGAACTGAAAGAACATACCTGACTCAACTCAACTCAACTTAACTCATTTTAATATAAAGCAATAATATGGATGCAATATAAAGAAATGCTTTTAAAATATGGATAACAACACTGTGTATTTAAAAATACAATAATAACTCTGTATGTATGCAAATATACAATATAAACTCTGTTTGTATATAAAAATAGAAATAACTCTATGTATATATAAGAATACAAATAATAACTGTCGGAGTTTATCTAACCAACAATCATCACGTAAGAGTTATGTGATGATACAACATTTTGCCTCACGCTGCCAGGGCCGTCCTATACCTAGCCAAGGGCATAGAACCTAACTACTCTGTGGATCCACTAGTCTATGCTAAAAAATACTAAGGAATCATCTAAAAAGTATGACCCTTTTCAACCCATGATGGCTACATGGTTTATGGGGACTGTGAGTTGCCTGAACTCTCCCCCGTATCGGTGCTCAATATACTCCCAAAATATACTAGCTCATATGTTTAAAAACATAACTTCTTTCTGTGGTTTGAGATAATTGCTCAAAAACATAGCTCAAAGGGTCTCTTGGAAATCAAAGTTTCCTCTCTTGCTTATTTGTGAAAGCATTTACCTTTGACTATAAAAATAGCTCAGAGGCTCTACTGGAAATCGATGTTTCCTTTCTTGTTTAAATGTGAAAATATTTACTCTTTGGGAATACATAGTCCCAATATACTATTTTGAAGAAAATGAACTTCAATCTTTACTCTTTATTCAACTCAAAACTTAAGTCTTAAAACAAAGTTAAAACGTTTGTAAAAGACTTTTGGAAACTCTATGAACTTCTCTTGACTTGACTCTTAGCTTTCCTTGAATTGAATTATGGATTCAAGGCTCATCATCTCATGTTATGGATGCTTTCATGTTGTTTAGATGTACCTTAGAGTGTAGAAATCGACTAGAAAATATAGGTACGTTTCAAGGGAACTCGTACGGAAAGAAGTGGGAAAGGGTAGAGAACCTGGCGTCCCGGCGCTCTGAGTGGCGTGGGGCACCACAGCTTAAACTTCAGAACTGGGGATGGGGCGCACTGGCTGGCGCGGCGCCCAACCCCTTTCCCCAGAATTTCCCTGATTTTTTTTGCTCGTTTTTCAACTCTAAACCCTCTAGATTCAATTGGTTCTTTCCCCAAACACTTAGGTTCGACTACATAACCAAAGTATGCAAGAATCTACTCAAAACGACATCTAATTTCATGAATTCAAATCAAGAACTTCTCGACAACTTCAAAAAATCAAGTACCCAATAGAAACTTCAAACAAATCTATCAAGAACTCAATTTCTATACTTTCAAGAACCAAATATCGCTGAATAAAATCATGATTGGCGTGTGGGTGAACTAACCCAACGCTATGTGATCTCACATACCTCGTACGCATCAACCCTTGGCGAAATCCACAAGCAAATCTTCATGAACTTAGCGATTCCTTGCTTCTTCTTCTCTTTTCTCCTTTTCATTTCTCTTCTCTCAAAACCCTAACTTATTTTCAATAGCGTAAACTGAATCCAATCAGTTTAGACCCCAACTTAATTACTAAAAAATGAATTTAATTAATTGCGTAATGAAAAGACCATAATACCCTTCTAAAATCTGGTTTTGACTTTCCTTATCTAGACAACCCAACTTCAAATGGACATATCTCCCTCATACGAACTCAAAATTGAGAAAACTTGATGGCGTTGGAAAGATAATTCAAAGATATTTCCTACGGTATCTTGTAGCACACCTAACTCATCCTGAGCTAGGAGTTATGGTCATTTGAATTTGACCCATAACTTATACTTAACTTAACTTTGTCAAACTTTCCAGATTTGATTATTTCCAAAAATGGTTTCCTTCTAATTCTAGTTCTTTCTAGTTCTTTCGAATAGCGGGGTGTTACAATTACTTTCTTATTTTCTTGTTACATAATTTTCATTTAACTTTAAATTTACTACAAAAAGCAATTTTTTTTTTTACATAAGAATATCCCATCTTTAAAGTTTATTATACAATTAGTTATTTCTAGAAGGTGTCTATGAATTTTTTTTTCTATATAAATGAGTATATTAATAAGGGGAAAATAGTTCTGTGATGAACCGTTAGGTCATTTTGAGAACTATT
Source organism: Solanum etuberosum (assembly GCA_029582245.1). Lineage (NCBI taxonomy): Eukaryota > Viridiplantae > Streptophyta > Magnoliopsida > Solanales > Solanaceae > Solanum > Solanum etuberosum. The sequence goes on along the minus strand of JAJONR010002602.1, from coordinate 73,508 downwards.
CCTCTCTCTTACATAAAAGACCCTTTCCATAAATTTTAAATGGAACTTTGATTTACTCGTTTAACTACGGTTATTTAATTGGCGGCTAAATTTTTAAAATAATTAATTTTAGTAAGTGATTAATAGGCCAAGTTCATAATTTAGTTTAGGACCCTATACTATTTGGCCTATGTATATATTAAAATAAGTTAGTAAGGTTTATTTTAGAAAGGAAAAGAAAAGGGTTCAAAACTTACCTGCGACGTGATGACGGCTTTCAGGTGAGAGCTTCAAAATTTCAGTCCATTATACATATTATATGTTGCTAGGATATGAACAAATTGTGCAGTGTTCTTAAAGGAAAATAATATTATATCATGGACAAGAATCAAAATGAATCGATGTTGTTGTGCACGTGATTGTTACTAGTTGATGTGTCAAATTATGAATGAATTACGACCAAATGATTTTAGGGAAAATTATAAGAAAATGATGATGTGATGATGGGATGAAGATAGATTAATAAATCAAATTTTAATCAAGTTAATGAGCATTTTCGTAGTTGACAGTAATGGTGCATAATTAATTGATGTCAATTTTTGATTATTTTTATTGGTTATCACATTATTATTCATGTTTTGATATATTAAGATAGGTAATTGAATATTAGGTGTATTATATTATATGAATACTATTAAATTTATGGTATTGGAAGAATTAAGACTTAACCCTAGATTTGGAATTTGGAAATATGAGAGTTGACATATTAATTGGCATCAAGATTGAGGAACTTGATTGTAGATTTGAGTGAATTTTTGGGTCTAGACTAGACATATAATAATATGGGTGTTGTTAGATTCAAAATCTTAGTGTTATTATTTATTTGAATAGATTGCATTGATTTGGAAGCTCAACGAAAGGAGAAGGCTCATGTTCCGGAGTGAATTGTTGATTAACTGAGGCAAGTGGACTTCTAAACCCTTTTTAAGTGTATAGAATTGTGTATTTCCTTGTGGTATGTGTTTGGGAGGAATGGGACTTGGTGACGGGTTGACTTGTCCATATTGAATAATTCTAATGATGAAAAGGGGGTACCAAAAAATAATATGATTAATTATTGGTGTGTGATGTGTTGAGAATGGTTTGAAAGAATTATTGATTCATTGTTGATGTTGTATCACGATTGTGTTGTTGTGAATTGTGCATTATTATTAAAATGTTCATCTCCTCATTATTTGTGTGAACATGTCATTTGCATTGGTTCTGAGAGATGGTTGTGACCAGTGCTATGTGAATTGAGGAAAACTAAGAAATTAAAGAGGATGTGCCATTTCGAGGGACGTGTCACGCACCGCGATGAATTCTATTATCGAGGGACGTGTCGCACACCGCGACAGACTCTATTATCGAGGGACGTGTCGCACGCCGCGATGAATTTTATTATCGAGGGTCGTGTCGTACACCGCGATGAATGCATGGACAAATATGTTCCCCATGGGTCGCGGACTGAGAGACAGTGGGTGTGTATTGTTAGGTCAGACATGCATCAGTATAAATGACATTGCATTTCATTGCACATCTTTATCATTGGTGAACTTGATCTTATGTGTTTCTCATCTTGTGAGTGTCTTTCTGTGGAACTTGTGATTGATGAATATTGAGTTTGTTGTTGAGGATATGTAATTGTTAGAGTGTTGTTGTTGAGCTATGTAAATTGTGAACTGTTAGGTTGGACTGATTTTATGCAGGTTGTAGTTGTGGAGGTTCGATTGGGGTGGTAAGGAGTACCTGTATTATATTCTCTTAGCTTGTGTTTAGAAGTTTATTTGTTGAGTACCGTGTGGTTTGGTACTCACCCCTTGCTTCTACATTTTGTAGGTTACGAGCCCAAATCTTTGTGATACTTTCTATTCTCTTCTTTTCCGAGGCTTCCTATAGAGATTTGTGAGGTAGTTGTCTGTCATCTCAGCGGACCTTCTTACTCTTATTTATGATCTTGTTTTATTCTAGAAATAATGTCATTTGAGACTTGTATTTTTTCTTTTGAATCAATTGTAACACTTTAGAAGCTTGTACACGTGACAATCAGGTTTTGGGGTTTTAATTAAGTTGACATTGTATTCCACTTTAGTATTAATATTAAACTTTCATCCTTATTTTAACTTCCGCATATTATCGTTATATTTGATTTAGGCTGACTTGTCTTGGTGGAAAAAGACGAGTGTAGTCACATCCATTTTTGGATCGTGACAAGTTCCTTCATATTATTTTTAATATTTAATTATAATGCATTAATATTATGTATAGAAATCAATTTTTAAAAAAGCAAATGTAATATTGTATATGCTTACAAGTTTTGTGTTACAAAGAGATATTGTAAAGTATATTTCTAAAATTATCGTGAATATATTCTCTCCATTTTATTTTACTGGAATCATATACTAAATATATATATTTCAATCTACTAGTCATTTTTATAAATTAAGAGAACTTTAATATGTAAAATACGCATTTAATTAAAAAAAAATTAAAGGATACATCAAGTCAATAGAGCCAAGTAAAAGAAATGGATTGAGTAATTAACTTATTTTGGAGCTTATATAATATTTTCGGTATAAATATTAAAATTCATGTGAATTTTTTTTAGTTAACTTAGTGAAAATTGAAAGAAAAAAAAAGAGTCAAAGTTGAATAACTTTTCAGTGACCAGAATAGCTTTTGGGTGATAACTTTTAAAGTCTAATGACTTTTGGTATAAAAAAAACACTTTTGAAAACTTTTTTGTGTGATAATTTTAAAATAGGATTACTTTTAATAAATAATAATAATAAAAAAAAAAAGATCATGTGATAAATTCAAAATTAGATGAACCCTCCTAGACTTTATCTTAAAATATCTTAATATGGTAGTTATTTGATAGAATGAGTTTTAAAATTTGATGAAAAAGGAAAGAGAATAAACGTGGGAAGAAAAACAAAGAAAAAAGGAGTGGATTACGGAGATTTAAAAGAAGGAGAAGTGAGAAGATGGATCTCACTTTCAAAACTAGTCAATCCAATATTTGTTTGACTATGAATTTTTTATATGTTCTTTTAAAATATTTTTAATCATTAATATTGTAATTTATAATATTTTTTATGCAATTTCTAAATATATAAATTATTATTAAAAATTTCTTACTTAAATGACAATAATATATCAGTAGGGTAATAATTACATTAAGGTTTAACTAACAATAAGCTATATAAATAGTCACTTAAAAATTCTAAGACTATTAATAAACATAGTAACTAAAATATTGAATATACATTGAAAATTAAAATATTTAAATTGATATAAACCATTACATTTTAATTCAAATAAAGTAATAAATATATTAAATTAATCAATTTTAATTCCCTAATGAGTATGGGAAATAGCAAAAAGTTACTATATTTATTAATATAATTTGGAGGAAAACTTATTAAGAAAAATATTATAAAATCCAAGAAGGTTATATACCTCTTTTTAATAATTATGGTAATTTCTGGATCACAAAATTATGGCCATTTAGCAGCACTCAAACGGAAAAGACAAAAGGATAAAAAAAGGGAAAGAGAAAGTTACAAATTTAAATGTGTAAGAGTCTCGTTTTACCATGTAATTAATCTTAATTAGTGCTGAAATGAGTTAAGCTTGGGTGAAAATTGAGCCTAAACTAAAGGGGACATGAACGGTAATTAAATTGGGGCGAATGGACAATTATTAAGATACTTTGGGCTAGGCTATAGAATTGTAATTATTTTGTATTTTGTGTAGTTTCTCCTTTTCGTTTTTGTCACTGCTATTGGTTTTTTTTTTTTAAATTGGACATTCCAGCCCTTTTCTCTGTTTTATTTTTTTGGAAAAATTACACAAAATATCCATTAGGTTATATTTCTTACACAAAAAATAGTCAGCTTATAAACAAGTTATTTATTACTATATATGGACATTCGACACTTATCCTTACAAAATTCAGCCCGCATTATCGTCTTCTTTTTGCTTCGCTTCTCCTTGCAACTTCTTCTTCTTTTTTCTTTTTGATCTTAATTACAGTTGCTTCTTCATCTTTTTGCAACTTCTTCTTCTTATTTTCTTTTTGATTTTTCTTGTAACTTCTTCCTCCTCTTCTTCTTTTCTCTTTTATTCTTTTAAAAATTTGACATATCGCAAACGTGAATTGTTTTGAGAAAATTATATATCAAAAGACTTGAAACATCGAGAGGATTTCATATTTATAATTTGAGACTGCTTAGAGGTGATTTCAAGTTTATCTAGATTGAATAGTCAATGTACACTTCACATATAGTCAATATATACTTCATGTATAGTTAAGCTATACTCAGTTTTTTAGAGTGTATAATAATAATGTATAGTTAGTGTATAGATCATGTATAAGTAAACTATGACATTTGGCAAGCTATATTGTATAATCAGAGTTTAGGCAAGACATATTGTATAATTAGTGTATATTTTCTATGACTTTTGACTATTTTTTATGTAAGTAAACATGATGATATTTATTGTAAACTGATAACTTTATCGTATATATTCTAAATTAACTGTTATATAATGTATTGTATAAACAATGCATATGGATGTATGTATATTTTTAATACATAGATATACATCATATATGCATGATTATATACTATGTGTACAATACTGATACATTTCATTACTATTTATACAATATCGATACATTACATGTACCAAATCTTGATCTATACGATAGACACTTATTTTTTTTTATTTCGATTTCATATTCTCTTTCATGACTCTATTTCTCATTCTCTTTCCATCACTAGTTAGAAATAGACTAGAACATTCTCTGGAGCAGGCTGTAGAGGGATACTTGTAAATCACTAGGTAGTCATACAACACTCGTCCCAACTTCCAAGTTTGACTTTGCCCAAGCAATGTCCAAAGTCTCTCATTTCTTTCTTTCTTGGTCAGCAACTAAGCATTTTTCCAACACGTCTCTCCTCTTTTTTTGAAAGGGGGGAAGTGGGGGGGGGGGGGATCTGAGAAATAATTTATTTCTACTCACTCCAAGTGATCTTAACTTTATGCAGAGTTCCACTTCTTCCTTCAACAATTATTTTTGTTGAATTTTTTTTTTGTCACATATATGAAAGAGTTAGAAATTTGTTCCATCACGTTGTTTTCATTTTTTAATGTGATACATATTTTGAGATACTAAAAATGTAACCCACAAATTTTCTCTCATTTAGCCATGGTTCTTGCATTGCTAAACCTCACACTTTATATATATATATATACTGTTTTGACGCACGTGCATTGCACGTGAATATCAAACCATGTACACTATTTTTAAAAATAATGTGAATATTATTAAATAAAAAAATTAAGTAAACAATTATAAAATGAATGATAAAGTATAAGTTCCTATGAATAGTGAATGTAAACTTTCTTATGATTACTACTGAAAGCTAGCTAGCCACTCTTAAAATCTCTTAGTTACACCTCTTAAATATACTTTCTTCTCCCTCCTCCAAAGTGCATTACTTAGTTATTATTGTATTGTTGGAGTTCTTACTTTCAATGTAATATAATATAAATAAATATTGATATAAAATATAGAATATATACTAAATTGATATTAATTTAACATTCATGTTAGGGAGTGATCAAATTTCAGTGAACTTTGAAATTGTCAAGGTCTGTAAATCAAACTTGAGTTTTTATTAAGAAGAGAAGAATAGAAGCATAAAAAAATCGTAGTTTAAAAATGTGAGGAAACCCCTCTATTTATAGTTAACAAAGGGTAGTATGATCATGTGTATATTGTTTGTTATCATAAAATTTACAACCTTTCGGAAAGGTCACAACTCATTGAAAAAGTCACAAGTCTTTGGAAAAGTTGTAACCATTCAATGTGAAATGGTGTCTTCTTTTAATATAATATAAATAAATAAAAAATAAATATAATATAAAATATAGAAGATATACTATATTGAATGTTTTAAGAAGAAGAAGAACAATGAAAAATATTAAAAAATTGTAGTTTAAAAATTTGAAGGAAACCCCTCTTTTTATAGCCAAAAAGGGCAGTGTATGAAAAATGCTTATTGTGCCTTATAAAAAAAAAGTCACAACACTTTAGAAAAGTGACAACCCTTCAAAAAGGTCACAACTCATCGAAAAAGTTATAACTCTTGGGAAAAGTCACAACCCTTCAAAAAAGTCACAACTCTTTAAAAAAATCGCAACCTTGTAGAAAAGTCACAACCCTCCGAAAAGGTCACAACTTTGGTAGGGTGAAGGTATCTCGATACCTATCCCCTTGGTTGTATTTTGTTTTGTTTTGGATATTTTTTTGTTTTATTATTTTCGTTTGAAACTTCTTCGTGTTGCTTGAATATGAATGAATGTTGGCTTTGACTCATTGGTATCTCTCTTGTTTGCTTGATCGTGAATGTTGAAAATATTCTCTTGTACATTTGAGTATCGGTGGTGGTCAATACCGATGACTGGAATATTGCTATTGATGAGTGATGTGTTTGTGCAAGTCCAACAAGGCAATTTGAATTGCATAAGTCATGTGAAATCTTAGCATCTAATTGTTACTAGTCGGATTGTCAAGGTTAGTCTTGCGATGGTTGTTGCATGCGAGCTTAACTTGTAGAGTTGTGGTCGATAATTGTGTTGAGTGACTTGTGTGGTGAGGTTTACTTGAAATATGTGCATGATGATACCTAGAACTTGCCCCATTGGTCCAATTAACTAATTTTGGTGAATAAAGGAAATGATCTTATGCATAAATTTTTGAGAGTGAACCTAATTGCTATACCTTTGTGTGACAACCTTGTGAGTGTGTGAACCTAGCTTGGCTCCATTTGAGACTAACCTTTTTTTTTGGTTGAAACATGAACGCAAATGACCTTATCCTCTCCACCTAAAACCTTCGTGAAACATTGGCTTGTTTGAATAGCCAACTTAGGCAAAAAGCCTAAGTTGGGAGTGTGGTAAGAATGAGGAAAGAAATTGAGCAAGAAGTTCATGAAAATTCATCCTTGAAGGAATGTGTAGAAAAATGATGGAACCTCTCCATATAAAAAAATGAAAAAAAAATAAAGAAATGATAAATTTTAAGTGTGCAATGTTGTGGAAATAAAAGGGGTGTCCAATAATCTATACCAAAATTTTTGTGTGCTTTGAATATGCCAAGGATGAGTTGTGAAGGTGAAAAGAATGAAAGAAAAGGAGAACAAGTGAAATTTGAACCATGCTTCGTGAAGGTAGAAGTCACTAAGCCAAAATGATCATACCCGTACCCTCAGCCCAACTACAAGCCTTCAAAGACCTTTTTGATCTTGCATGAGCCGAATGATGTGTTGGTTGAAAAATACGGGAAATCCTATGGGTAAAATCGTGCATGTTTTTCTCATTGGGAGTGTGAGAGTTGATTTTGATTCCTTAATCGTAATCTTTGGTTGGCTTTGTGAGAGGTGGAATCATTCTTGATATGAAGGCATTCGAACACTCTTGTTGAGCATGAATTTGCATTTGAAGTGAGCATTGTGAGCTTGAACTCTATTTGATGAATGCTAGTCATGGTTTGAAACTTTTAGTGCACAATTGAACATTGCATGTGTAGATTGAACCTTGTGTGCATTAATATTGAGTCCCAAGGAGCACTACTTGTAGAAATCCATGTTGGCCTGATCGATCTTGTGTTTTACTTGAGGACAAGCAAAAGTTTAAGTTGGGGGTATTGATGAGTCGGGAAGTTCAACTCATTTAGGGCTTATTATTCAATGAATTAGTGTCCTCAAGGCCTATTTTGTGCTCATAACTGATGTTAATGTGTTTATATGCATCAATGAAGGCTTAAGAACAAGGCAAGGCCATTATGTTGCGAAAAGGAGCGAAAAAGTTACAAAAGCTGAAGAAAAGAGAAGTTGGAGCTCGCAAAAGCCACTCGGCGACTTGCCAAGTGAGCCTCCAGCTCGCCAACATTTCCAGCGAAGTAGCCCATGTACAAAGCCAACTTGGCGAGCAAACGAAGATTCGGTGATGCGCCGAATGAATCGGTGATCACGACCCAGCTCGCCTAATCTTCCAGAATAATTTGATGGAGGAGCCAAGAAAATAAGGCGAGAAGAAGTGCAACTCGGCGGATCACCTAGTCGATCGGTGATCCCGACTAACTCCGCCGAGTAGATTCCATGCTGAGTTTTTGGGAACGTATAAATTCATTTTTTGAAAATAAAAAAATGATAATCTTAATAGAGTGTGTATTCCCCAGTTAGTCGGTGAAGTTATACGTTCCCAAAAACTCAACATGGAATCCACTCGGCGAAGTTAGTTGGGATCATCGATCGACTCGGCGATCTGTCGAGTTGCACTTCTTCTCGCCTTATTGTCTTGGCTCCTGCATCAAATTATTCTGGAAGATTAGGCAAGCTGGGTCGTGATCACCGATCCATTCGACGCATCACCGAATCATCTTTTGCTCGCCAAGTTACATGGGCTACTTCGCTGGAAATTTTGGCGAGCAAGAGGCTTACGCGGAAAGTCGTCGAGTGGCTTTTGCGAGCTCCAACTTCTCTTTTCTTCAGCTTTTCCAACTTTTTCACTCCTTTTCACAACATAATGGTCTTGCCTTATTCTTAAGCCTTCATTGCTGCATATAAACACATTAACATCACTTATGAGCACAAAATAGGCATTGATGACACTAATCCATTGAATAATAAGCCCTAAATGAGTCGAACTTCCCGACTCATCAACACTCTTAACTTAAACTTTTGCTTGTCCTCAAGTAAAACACAAGATTGATCAGGACAACATGGATGTCTATTAGTAGTGTGCATTTCTAAGTTTTTGAGTGTGTATTCCCCATTTTTTGAGAGCTTTTACATTTTTTACATTGTTGAACACCTTGGAGAACATTTGGATCTCAGATTTGAGGTTTTAGGATTCTAGCTTTAATTCTGAAATTGGGTATTGCAGATTGTTAACAATTTGGATGGATAATCTTTTTGGTAACGATTTCTCACTTTTTGCTATGTTTGGCTAAAACCCCTTACCTAAGGGGTGTGTTCATGTAGTCGAATGCATTAATTAACTTATGGGTATTGTTAATTGCTGAATTTAATGTTGTTTTGAAATGGGTTCAATTGTTTTTTCGTGTTTTAATTGATGAACTGAAGTTGCAAATCCAGTTCTAGCTTAGCTCTCTATGCTTTCTTGAGAAAGAGGTATTAGAGTAGAATTAATAATTGATAGTTGTATTGATTTTCATCTTTACAACCCAGCTTGAGAAAGTGGATTAAATAATGAATTGGGTCGTTTGGTATTGTTAAGCTTGTAGATGTAACACCTCGGGAATCAGACTTAGACTTTGCAGCAGAAAACAAAAGGTGACCCACCCAAAAGTCGTGGTCCAAGGGACCCTTCACGGGCCGTGGACCACCACACAGACCGTGGGAAGGCCCGTGGAGGCCAGGCAGAACCTAGCCCCACTCAGGCCTCAGACCACGGACCCAACCACTGACCGTGGTCCCTTTGACGGGCCGTGGATTGGTCCGTCACCTAGAAACAGTAGGCCCCTAGACCAAGTGAAGGACCACAGTGACCTTCACGACCGTGATCCTTCACACGGTCTGTGAAGTGGACCGTAGAGGGAAGGGCCCTGAACCAGTAGACACTGACCCAGGAACCACGACCCATACGATGGACCGTGGTCCTAGTGACGGTCCGTCGTTACGACCGTCGTCCGCCTCCGTCAAATTTTAAGTGAGGTCATTTTTGTCTTTTCCCCTATACGTTAGACCTTTAATCTACATTGTTTTACTCAATTTTAGCCTAGTGTTCTAGTCAGACTTTACCCTAAACGATCCATTCACTAAAATTCATCAAAACTTAGAGCAAAAGAGGAGAAGAGAGCCGACCAAACCCTCTCCAAGAACGCAATAGGTTTTCTTCAGTTACAGCCCCGACATCGAAAGATTTCTCCATGAAATTCGTCACCAGGTATGTGGGACTTATCTAGTGGATTCCTTTCATAAACTAGATCCCTAAATTCAGTCAGATTCTTGCTTCTCTATATCATGTTTAGACCTAGGGTTTCTAAGACCTTGGAGAATGGTCGTGATTTAGCTGTTATAGTGTTCTTAACCAGATTATCATGTTTTCGTGAAATAGTTACTTAGTTCTTTGCATGAAATTCAGAACCCTAGTTGTGTAGATTCTATTAGTTCAGGAATTACACTTGCTAGGTCAGTTAAACAGATACACATGCTTCAATTTTCGAATGTACATTGTCAGTTTCTAAATGTTGCATTCTCAGATTTGCATGTCGGAACATTAAGCTATCCAGTATTACAGTTATGTTGTGTCCTACACATTTCCAGTTGGGAGTAGAGTTAGTACCAAGATGGACTAGGGTTCAGCATACCCTCATAGTCCCAGAACTACGTGCCCCCGTAGGATATAAGTCCCCTCTGTGGGCATCAGATTTAGTGATCACGCCAGTCATGCCTTTATACCCCTGACAAAGTATATTGGGTCCTCTCGATGGGGCATATACATCGGATTCGCGTTTAGCTCACATGGTTTTATGTCGGTTAATAGTAGCTCCCACATTCAGATTTAGTGCATTTTGATCAAGTCTTCAGTTGTACTTCAGTATTCAGTTTCAGCATGTTAGGTTTCATGATATTTACTTGGTCATTGCATATAGTTCAGCTTTCAATATATTTCAGCATTTACATTCAGTTTAGATCATATCATTGCTTAGTATGCTTGTTCAGTTTATGTATTTTGTTCAGCTATATTCCATATCCTGTATGCTCAGTAAATTCCAAGTACTGACACATACTCTGTGCTACATCCTTTCATGATGTAGGTTCGGGTACTCAGCATCCAGATTACGCATAGATCGGTTCCCGATCCGCATTTTAGAAATTTCAGTGGTGAGTCCTCATACTTTAAGGAAAATAGATATGTTTTCTACATTCATTCTTTTATTTCAGTTTCAGCTTTGCTAGAGTTAGCTGGGGGCATGTCCCAGCAATTCTAGTGAGTAGAGGCTTTTTTCAGACATAGTTTTACATTCAGCTTTAGATTTGGGTGATTGTTTAAAGCTTCTGCATAGTATGTCTTTATTCAGTTATCTTTTAGTATGCTTATGATATTCCAGACACAGGGTTTGCTTGGGGTCACTCGTAATCCTAGGTTTCATGTTACGTCAAGGGGGTAGCCTCGGGGCCTCGGGGTGTGACAAAGTTGGTATTAGATCATTAGATTCAAGAGTCCTATTAAGTATGAAAGCCGCACTGACTAGAGTCCTTTTCATGGGTGTGAAGTGCACCACATCTAATGAGAGGGAGGCTGCGAAGTGTCTTTAGGAAAAAACATCACTTTCTTGCTATTCTTATCGTCTGTGGGTATGATCTTCCTTCTAATTCGTTGTTATGCGTTTCAGATCATGCCTCCTAGTAGAGATTACGCAAGGAATGCCAATGCATGCAATGCTAACCCAGTTTCTCCACTCCCAGACCATGAGGTTTCGAATGCAGAGTTTCAGAATGCGATCCTACTTCTGGCTCAAAGTGTGGCTATTCAGAAGAATCAGTAGGCCCCAGTTCCTACTAATGCTAATAATGGGTCAGCAACAGCCAGGGTTTGAGATTTTATTCAGATAAATCAGCCAGAGTTTCTATGGTCGCAGGTTGGTGAGGACCCACATAACTTCATCGATGAGGTTAAGAAAATCTTTGGAGTGATGCAAGTAACCGGTGATGATAGGGTAGAGTTGGCATCCTACCAACTTAAGGATGTGGCTCACATTTGGTTCACTCGGTGGAAAGAAAACAGGGGTACTGATACAACCCCTATGACTTGGGAGTGTTTTACTGGAGGTTTTCTGGATAGGTTCTTCCCAAGGGAGTTAAGAGAGGCTAAAGCTCAGAAGTTTATGAATTTGAGGTAAGGTACAATGTCCGTCCAAGAGTACGAGTTGAAGGTCACTCAACTCTCCAGGTATGCTCCACATATGGTTGCTTATTTGAGGGAACATATAGTGGACAGAGTGACTAAGTCTGCTCACTTATTTGCTGTCAAGACTACAGATTCAGCGGAGGATTACGCTAAACTCTACATTAATGAGACAGTCAGGTTGCATGGGGTTCCTTTTTCTATCATCTCAGATAGAGGTCCGCAGTTTACCTCTCATTTCTGGAAATCGTTTCAAAAAGGTTTTGGTACTCAGGTAAATCTCAGTACAACATTTCATCCATAGACGGATGGCCAGGCAGAGCATACCATTCAGACCTTAGAGGACATATTGAGAGCTTGCGTAATCGATTTCAAGGGAAGTTGGGATGATCACCTACCTCTTATAGAGTTCATCTATAATAATAACTATCATTCCAGTATTCAAATGACTCCTTATGAAGCATTATATGGGCATAGATGCAGATCTCCAATTGGTTGATTTGAAGTAGGTGAAACATCATTGATAGGGCCAAATTCGGTTCATGAAGCTATGGAAAAAGTTCAGCTCATCAGAGATAGACTAAAGATAGCCTAGAGTCATCAGAAGTCCTACGGAAATGTGAGGAGAAGGGACTTAGAGTTTGAGATCGATGATTGGGTTTTCCTGAAAGTGTCACCTATGAAGGGGGTGATGAGATTTGGCAAGAAAGGGAAAATAAGTCTGAGATATGTAGGTCTTTACAAAATCCTGAAAAGGGTTGGTAATGTGGCATATGAATTAGAGTTACCATCAGAACTAGCAGCAGTTCACCCGGTCTTACACATTTACTTGCTGAAGAAAAGTTTGGGTGATCCAACATCAATAGTACCATTAGAGAGTGTGGCTGTAAAGGATAGTCTCACTTATGAAGAGGTGCCAGTCTAAATTCTTGATCGTCAGGTTCGTAGATTGAGAAATAAAGTAGTAGCTTCACTGAAGGTTTTGTGGAGGAGTCATTCCGTAGAGGGAGCTACTTGGGAGGCAGAAGCAGCCATGAAGGCCAAGTATCCTCATCTTTTTCCTTCCAATTCTATTTCAGCTTGAGGTAATAGTTCCTCTCCAGTCTCTTAGCTTACTCTTGCGTAAATTCAATCTTTATATCATGTTCCTTCGGTTGTTCTTGCATTTTCAGCATAATTGCATGTTCTTGGAACTCAGTTCAGTCAGATATCAGGTTCTAGTACTTAGTCGTAGGGATTGTAGCTCCTTCCCTCCATACTCAGCTATTTTAGGTTTCATTCGAGTACGAATGTTCCCAAGGGGAAGATATTGTAACACCTCGGGAATCAAACTTAGAATTTGCAGCAGAAAATAGCAGAAAAAAGTGACCCACCTAGAAGTGGTGGTCGACGGGACCCTTCACGGGCCGTGGACCACCACACAGACCGTGGGAAGGCCCGTGGAGGCCACAAAGAACCTAGCCTAGCACAGGCCCCAGACCACAGACCCTACCACGGACCGTGGTCCCTTTGACGGGTCGTGGATGAGTCTGTCACCCAGAAATAATAGGCCCCTAGCCCAAGTGAAGGACCAAGGTGACCTTCACTATCTGTGATCCTTCACACGGTTCGTGAAGTGGACCGTAGAGGGAAGGGTTCTTAAATAGTAGACATGACCCAGGAACCACGACCCATACGATGGACCATGGTCCTAGTGACGGTCTGTCGTTACGGCCGTCGTCCACCTCCGTCAAATTTTAAGTGAGGTAATTTTGGTCTTTTCCCCTATACGTTAGACCTTTAAACTACATAGTTTTACACCTAAACTACGTCGTTTTACTTAGTTTTAGCCTATTATTCTAGTCAGACTTTACCCTAAACGGTCCATTCACTAAAATTCATCAAAACATAGAGGAAACGAGGAGAAAAGAGTCGACCAAGCCCTATCCAAGAATGCAATAGGTTTTCTTCAGTTCCATCCCCGAAATCAAAAGATGTCTCCATGAAATTCGTCACTAGGTACGTGGGATTTCACTAGTGGATTCCTTTCATCCACTAGGTCCTTAGAATTCAATCAGATTCTTGCTTCTCTATATCATGTTTAGACCTAGGGTTTCTAAGACCTTGGATAATGGTTGTGATTTAGCTGTTATAGTGTTCTTAACCAGATTATCATGTTTTCATGAAATTGTTACTTAGTTCTTTGCATGAAATTCAGAACCCTAGTTGTATAAATTCTATTAGTTCAGGAATTACACTTGCTAGGTCAGTTAAACAGATAAACATGCTTCAGTTTTCAAATGTACATTGTCAGTTCCTAAATGTTGCTTTCTCAGATTTGCATGTCAGAACATTGAGCTATTCAGTATTACAGTAATGTCGTGTCCTACACATTTTCAGTTGAGAGTAGACTTAGTACCAAGTTGGACTAGGGTTCAGCATACCCTCATAGTCCCAGAACTACGTGCCCCCGTAGGATATAAGTCCCCTTTGTGGACATCATATTTAGTGATCACGCGAGTCATGACTTTATACCCCTGCAAGGGTATATTGGGTCCTTTCGATGGGGCTTAGACATCAGACTCTGCGTTTAGCTCACGTGGTTTTATGTCGGTTAATAGTAGCTCCCACAGTCAGATTTAGTGCATTTTGACCAAGTCTTCAGTCGTACTTCAGTATTCAGTTTCAGCATGTTAGTTTTCATGATTTTTACTTGGTCATTGCATATAGTTCAGCTTTCAGTATATTTCAACATTTACATTCAGTTCAGATCATATCATTGCTCAGTATGGTTGTTAAGTTTATGTATTTTGTTCAGCTATATTCCATATCCTGCATGCTCAGTACATTCCAAGTAGTGACGCATACTATGTGCTACATCCTTTCATGATATAGGTTCAAGTACTCAGCATCCAGACCACGCATAGATCGGTTCCCTATCTGCATTTGAGTAGCTTCAGTGGTGAGTCCTCATACTTCGAGGACAATAGACATGTTTTCTACATTCAGTCTTTTATTTCAGTTTCAGTTTTGCTAGAGTTAGCTGGGGGCATGTCCCAACAATTCTAGTCAGTAGAGGCTTTTTCAGACATAGTTTTAGATTTAGCTTTTGTTTTTGAGTGATTGTTCAGTAACACTAAAATCATAGTACATTATCTATATTCAGATCAGTATTGGGTATTCCCCATCTTTTAGTTAATTATTGTTTAAAGCTTCCGCATTGTACGTCCTTATTCAGTTATCTTTTAGTGTGCTTATGATATGCCAAACACAGGGTTAGCTTAGGGTCACTCTTAATCCTAGGTCCCGTGTTACGTCAAGGGGGTAGCCTCGGGGCGTGACAGTTGAGGTTCGAGAGAACTCACTCGAAACATGATAGTTGAATGAGAGATGGCTATTATAATCAAAACATATCCTACCCATTTTAGATTAAACAACTTAAAACAATTATTAATTACCCATTAAGTAAAATTAGCATTCGATTGATCTCATTCTTAAGGTCCAATCTTTAATCATTTAATTCCCATTTTAATTGTTCCTTGTTATCAGTTGGTTACTAAATTACCCCATTTGATATTGATAATTGAAACTTCGTGATTTAGTGTATGCTGCAAAATCTTTTAATCCTACAAAAGATTAGAACACGTCCTTACTTCGAAATTGAATTCTTTACCATATCACTTCCTATGGGATCGAACCCAACTCATAGTTGGGTTTATACTTATTAGCGACCGCCTACACTTTGAATCGGAAGAAGTGTAGTTGAGCATTATCAATTGCTTAATTACATGTTACCCATGAAAGCTTTCATGAAGGTATAATTTCTTTACTTTTTGTGATGGGTGGATGAAACCCCAACATCTAGGGGTGTAATTATGGGGTTGGGTATTGATTTAATGTAGTGGGTATTGTGTTACACTCTGTTTTGTTGTTGTTCATACATAAATTTAGGCTAATTAGCATGAGGTTAACTTATGGATTAAGGTTGCAAACTTAATTTCTACTTCTGATCTCCGATCGATGCTCGAAAGATATTGATTGGAGTGGGTAATTAGTCTGACACTAGAAATTTAGGTTTGATGTCTGTTACTTGCTTGAAAATAGAGGTTATGGTTAAGATCTATTTGCCCTATGTTTGCATCGAAAGAGATAATAGAGTAAAGTATTGGGTTGTTTACAGTAGTACATAGATGAGACCAAAAGAAGATTCTATGAAAGGATGCTATGTGATCAAACAAATATTACTGTCATTGAAGATGACCAAGCCTATTCATGAATGTTCATCACTATAGCGCAACATAATTACTCTAATGTGACATCGATTTCCAATCCTCGCACCCCTAAATTACTTGTTACTTTTTAAATTTTCCAAATATTTTCTTTAATTGTGCCTATTGATAACCAAATCCTTTTATTAAATTGGTAGAATTATCCACCCACTTATTTTTACTACTACAAATGAATGATTTTACAATCCAAGTTTCTTGATGATAATTCTCAATGATATACCATTCGCTGTGGGATTCGACCCCGACACTTAGTTGGATATTTTTATTAACGACGATTGTTGTCTCTTTTAACTGGCTTTAAAGAGTACATTTGAGCGTAATCATTAGTCCTTTGGATTTGGTTGGTATAAATGGATTTAAGGTGTCATATCGATGATAAGGTTGACTTTGAGATGATGGCAATGGTTACTGAGTATAACGGTAATAAGAGTAAGTGATGAATTATAACCAGGATGCAACCATATGATAATTATTTTTGGTTAAATGGATTCGGTATGGTTATAATGAGTTGTGAGTATCTAAAGTTGAGGTTTGCTACTTCTGGTGAGTAGCTTGGTTGTATGGAATGTTGTAGGATGTGTTGAGACACTGCTCAAATAGATTTGAAAGGAGCTAGCGTCATAAATGGAAATAACTAGTGGGATGTAGTTTAGCCTTTAGAAGAAGGTGAGAATAAGGATATTTTACTCTGATTGTAAGGGTCAAAGATGTATCTTCAAAGAGAGTGGAGAATTGGGTTCAAAGACACGTGTTTCCATTTCTTTTACTCTGGTTATGGTGATAGTGTTACGTGTCATTCATATAGGTTAAAAAACTAAGGGATAAGATTTGAGAAACAAGTCTACAGATGTCCGCTTCAAGTGTGGGGATAAGTTCTTTTGTGGTTTTGAGTATGGTAACTGGTAAGTTGGAATCTGAATTCAAGTCTTTTATTATTAGTCTACGTCCATGGTAGTATGTTTTTCAAGGTATGGATTGGTAAAGTAAATTGATCACATCGGGTATTGAGCATTTTAAAGGACTTGTTCATGGTTTGGGTCGTAAAGTTTGTTGTTTTTTATTGTTAAAGGACCTAAGGAAGGGTTTCACCTAAAAGTGTTGGCTTAGAGTATAACGTAAAATGTCATGGGTTGTTGGTTAAAGGATAAGACTGGTAAATGAGTCAGCAAAAGGAACAAGAGTCTGGTGTATTGAAGAGTTCATGGTATTTGGAATTTGCATCACGGTAAGAGCTTAAGAAGGTGAAAGAATAAGACCTCTCGTATAAACCCTTGGTTTGAAGTTGAATATTTTATGGATTTTTGCCTTTCAGTTGAGATATGACTATGAGATTTGAACTGGTTCGGTATAGACTTACTAGGGGTTTATCAACGACTTTTATTAAGCTTGGGTTTTGGTTTGGGTAAAAAATAGTAATGTATGGAGGATTCTGCGTTGTTATGTGGGGATAGATTGTTCAAATTATGGTAGGTAACTTATGGAAGTGCAATGGTATGGACCTACAATTCTACATGGTTATTGTGGATTTCGAGGGGATTAAAACTAGTATGTTGATGGGACTACATAGACTGTTGTGATGTGTTACATAGACAATTGATGGTAAATAGAGGTTATGTGCTCATAGTATACATAATTATTGGGGTGGCCTAGAATTTCTTTAAGTTTTGGCACGAGGTATATATGATGGTGTGAATGATGGTTAAAACTTGGTATGTGAAAGATCGTGTGAAGTTGACTTTGGGCGATTCAACAGCTTTATCTCAATGGGAAGTTACTACAAGATTTAGAATTAGTGTTATCATCCTTGGGTAGGATCCCTATCTGTCATGGAATACTTGCATGGAAAGAGAGGGATCCATAATTTGGAAATTTTAGAGGTGATAATGTGTTTTCCAAGAAGACTTTGATACTAGTGATGGTTTGAGAGAAATGTAAATGGCTGATGTGGTTATGATGTTAATATGAAGAGTGTTGTCTTCAGTGGAATACTATGAGGAGTATGTGAGGTTTGATAAATTGAGTATGTGTACGATTGTAACGGAGATCATATTGGCTATTCGACCTTGGTTTTGTTCATTATTATATGAGCACGTACTTCGTTTTGGACATGGTTGATTCTGTGTAGTTAAAAATCAAAGAGATGTAGTTAGATGAATGGAAATGGTTGATATGGCACTATGGAAGGAGTATCTTGTTTTATTCCACCTTGGTTTCATTTATATTTTGTGACCACCTACTTCATTTTTCACATGGTTTAGAGTATGATTCGTTGCTTATGCTCGTGCGTGTTTTCACTTCGATGGGTGAATCCCTAGTGGTGGATCGAGCTTGTGTTGTCCTCTTGGTAGGATAGGATGATTGGGTAGACTTGGTCCCCCGTGATGAGTACCCGATGTATAAAGATCAGATTTTTATAGCTTAAGCTCGTGGGAAGATTTGGTTGTGAGAATGGAATCTTGACAAGATCTGTGATGGTTTGAGTATTATGAGTGTAGGGTGGTTGGTTCAGGTTCAATTCTTGTTGTAACTGGTATTGAATCAGAATGTTATCGTAGTTATGTGAGAAAATATTTGTCCTCATAGTTGTGTTATGGTGCAGAAGGTTTCGGTTTAGATTGGGTTCTTGGGTTAGTATGTGGCTTTGTGATCACTCCTGATGTAGATCCACCAAACTTTTATTCGAAAGTTCAGTTCTTAGTAGTTGATCTTTATCGAATAATCTTAAGAAGGAGCTCACTTGGAGAGATGAACACTAACTCTAGAAAACCATAACTCAGGCTTTTGGTTACGTCGATTATTCTTTCTTCTCCTTCTTTATGTTCGAGAATAAACATCATTTTTAGTGGTGGATAATGTAATGACCAGGAAGGTCATTTTTGGAAAACTTTTGTAAAAATTTTGTTTTACCCCTCTCCGTAGTTAACTCGAGTCATGTTTGATCAGTTTGTGAAGTTGGTTTGGGAATTTTAAACTATTCAATAACTACAGTTATTTAATAAATGGGTATTATTAAATAATTTATTTATTTGGTTGGTGGTTAATGGATCAAGTCCATAATTTATTTAATATCCTATATCACTTGACCCATGTGTTGAAATAAGTTGGTGGGGTTTAATAGTTTTAGATCATATAATTTTAAGGGAAATAGTAACTCCAGAAGTCGAAGACAACCACCGCAGTTACTACGAGCTCTTTCTAGCCTTTCAATTTTTCTCTTATTAATTGTCAATGAAAATAACATGCTTAAGGATTATATGGCAATAGGGATAAGTACTAATGATTTTTAATTTGGTTTTACAAGGGTTAGAGCCTATTGTATGTGCGTATGAGTAGGAATTGAAATTATTTAGATCTATAGTGTGGTCTATTGATCTAGGTTATTGGTACGTCCAAACTTACGCTTCACTTAAGAAGTCTAAATTGCTCGAAGTCAATTACAGATCTCAATAAGAGTTAAGGTCGATCCCACAGGGAATGTAGAAGAAATAAGTCTAATAGCTCTTATGTTCAGTTGTGGTTGATATTTTCATAAATAAAATGCGTGAATTACATATTGGGTTTGATTTAGTGCTCAAGTAACCAAATGTCACTAGAATCCAGTAGTAATTGTTACAGACGATAGTCTCAAAGTTTTGATTATAAAATAGAAGAGACCAGGATTGTGTTCCCCATGACATCGGAAGGCAACTCATATTTCACACAAATAACGGTCATTCGATACAAGGCATGCACTATTAGCAATTTAAGAACACCTAAACGCTTTCAGCCCTATAAGGTGAATACCACTCATCTCCTCCTGGTCTTAGAGTGTGTGCATTATTAAACCTCGCTTTCTCCATAAGAAAGATATCCCCTCTCGGGCTCAAATCTTCAAAAAGAGTTTATAGAATATGAAGTTCATTAGATTTGAGATTTTCCTAATCATACCCTTCTTTCTCAAAAAAGTGATGAATAGAGGAAGGTTCTAACATGTGCACTCGTTACAAAGCAATCAAAACGAAAATAGAAACGAAACATGCAAGATATCAATTGACAATCAGTCGTGGTGACTCCTAAAGTTTCTACCTAGTCATGGTTCCCACAACCCTAGTTGTGGTGTTTAGCTGCTCATATTCTCAACAAAATGGTAGTGAAGCATTTATGAAGAATTAGTAGTGAAAATATACGATAATGAAATTCACTCAGTTTCGATTAAGAACTGAAACTTAAGATCAAAATGTTGATCAATTATCCAAAGATAAGAAAAAGCAAGAAAGATATAGTTTTTAGCGATAAAAACTTTTCTCAAAACTTGAATAATTCAAAATAAAACCCTAAGTAACAATTTTTAGTCTTAGAGAAGAATCTCAGTCGAAGTAGGAAAGTATTTTGAGTCGACTTCATTTGCGGGAGGGTAAACGGCTCGTTAAGATCTTCACGGTTTGTTAATCCCCTTGTAGTCTTTCACTTAGAACAATTTGTTCAACTTTGATCCCATCTTCTCTCGAGCTTCTGTACGGACCGTATAGGTCACCACAAGTCATCCATCGTCTCGTTCACTTGTCCTTCAGAGTGGAATTCAACTTGATTTTGTCTGAAACTTCACGGACATCCTAGCCTTATCTTAGAGGTCACCCTGTACCGTACAAGGTCTCGTTTTCTGGCCTTATCTTAGAGGTCACCCTGGTCCACGTCTTTTCTCCTTCAACTGCTTTCAAAACCTCTTTCCCATACATTACAACAAAGAGCATCATATCGAGAAAAATATGATTGGTTACTTGCAATAATCCTTTGTTTTGAGCGTCGAATGTGCCATAAGTTCACAGTACATCAACACCCTCAAATGAAAACCATATCTTTTCCTCAAGCAATGAAAAAGAACAATAACCGGCGCTCAAGTACATAAGAGAATTATCAAAGATATGCAGCAGCTAAATTCACAAAAATCCAACCCACAATTTTCTAGCTAACATGCAAGAATCTATGGATGTCATTTCGTTAAACATAGTCAATCATGCTTGTGCAAACAACAATCTTTCATTCAACTTAAGAACTAGAAAATTCAAACATAGTTCCCTCACCTCAAAGAAGTCTCACACACATTATTTTAAATAAGACTGGGACTGACAGATACGCTCACTCTCCAAAAGAACTTCTGACAATGCAGGTACAATGACCATAGGCTTGCCCTTATTTTCTATATTTTACTATCAAACAACTGGAATAGGATCACTATAGGACTTTATTGTCTTGTAATGTTTACTCGGGCTAGGGAATGAAATATTTGGGAATATGAGTGACTAGATTACCTTTGTCCCCCGAAGTTACTTTCTATGACACAACTCTTATTTAGGCATTTATGTCCTATCCCACACCATTTTCTTTTCTTTCTTTTTTTGTTTTCCTTTTTTTTATATCCACCATCTACTTAAACCATTTTTTTCATGTGTTCCTGTTTCGTGCCTTCAGAAAAACCAAAGATACGATAGTGACAAACTTTTTTACTTCAATCTGCTCATGCCCACCCTCAACTTAGGCTTTTGGCTTGAGTTGTGGCATCGTTCCTTCGGAGAACCAATGATATGACATCGAATTGGGGTGACAAAGAATCAGTTTTAAGGCTCAAACAGGGTTTAAAGGGTTCATGATTTCATTTGGTAGATGTTTTTAGGTATTGTGGGCTATACAACAAAAATGGCCTATGATCCTTTCCTATTCAGCTATCTAACAATCTTGACAAGACTAACTGGGAAAGTTATAGCTTATACATACAGAGTCAGACTTCAAACAAAAACTCACACACTCGTGGCACATGCTTTTACTCTTCAGCATTCAGTCAATAAGTTCATGTTGTAACTAGCAATGATCAACACGTTGGTACATGAAATGTCGAAAAAAGAGCCTAGACATTCAACTATCAAATCTAAGGTTGCTTTTAACATCCTTAACACACAAAAAAAAACCATTTTTTGCTGCACATACTTCAATAACTTTCATAGTACTGTACAAGCAAAAACAATAGGGCTAGCCAATACACTACAAATATCTAATGGCAGGTTGCCCATCAACCCCATCCCTAACAAAAATATTTTTCCCTCAAAGTAAAAAACAAATGGCAGTGAGAAGGAGTCATACATGTGATGCTCTAGGCGTCAGTAGTCAGAGTTATGTTGGCACTGGCATCAGCTGGTGCCTTCTCTAGTGGAGCCTCTTTCTCTAGGTCACAGCTCTTAGTAGTAATAGAAATATCAGTATGTGCCCCTCTAGTCGTGGTCACATGAATACCACTACCGGAGGCTACATACCTCAATTAATCAAGTCGTTGCTGCTCTTGTGCCTTTTTTTCTCATGGAGCTCTCCTAGAGGCTTTTGCAGCTCGCCGGACTCTTTTTCTTTCAGCTAGTGGGGACTCATCTGGGATAGAAGATTTGAGTTGTCTTTTCTTTCCCTTTTTTCTTTCCTTCACTGGCCTAGAGAGATCACCCCAAATGTCATCCAATGTTTCTGTTTCCGGGGGTATGCTGAACAGATTCATCAGTGAGTGCTGGAATAGTCAAAGACACCTCTACCAGTTTGTTGGCAATTTTTGCAATATATGCCCAGATAGCATCTAACTGAGCCTACATGGACTCGGCATCAACAGAACTCAAGGCATTTATCCAGACCGTGACGTGTGCCTCCAGACCATCAATGCGGCTATGGCGACCCTAGGTACCCCCTAGGTGTAACATGGCGTATAGGACCCCGAGAGGCCCCATACAAGCCATTTAGCATTCATAACATAAGACATAAAATGAATAAGAGATAAAGCACAACATTTCAAGTCCAAAGTTTTATAGAAGTATAGTGGAAGTCTAAACACTTGTCTCATTAACCATCTAATACATAAGAATGAAATTGGGACTAGCCCATACATCATGTCCAAAACTGAAAGTAAGAAAGAAAACTGAAAACAATGAAACTCCATCCTCGAAGCATGAGGACTCACCAAAGCTCAAAATCTCTCAAATCAACTTCTAGCCACGAAATTGAGAACCCTGACTGTCGGACCTACAATTTGGGAAATGTAGGCAAGAGTATGCGTTAGTACAAAATATGTACAAAGTATTATATCCATGCATATAAACATTTAAATCATGCTAAAATAGGACATTTTGATGAGCATGCAATGGTCAAACTAAAACATGAGATAAGAGTTAGAAAATATGAGTCATAAAACATTATCAATGCAAGTGAATATCATCTTAAAACATGTGTACGATACATCTTGAGTAACCTTGGTTCATCATAACTTTACTTGTTTATGGAAAGTAGCCTTAACCAACATATAAAACCATGTGAGCTAGCAACATGAAATCCGGTGTCTCCCATACCGAAAAGATATGACCTACTTACCATGGTAAGGAGCATAAACTTCTAGCTATTGTGGATCCACTAGCTAATGCCTATCTAGACAATCCTATGTTGGCACATAGTTATGGGACATGGGTAATCGCCACTTGTCCACTGGGTTCTAAGTGTAACTTCCATGGAATAGTTCTTGGTCATATTCATCTTAACTCTTAAAGGATCATGGGTAATCGCCTCTTATCCTTACATCATGTGACATGGGTAATTGCCTCTTGCCCTTATATAGTATGACATGGGTAATCGCCTCTTGTCTTTCAATTAAAGAGCATGGCTAATTGGCTCTTGCCTCATCATTAGAATAGCTTCTTAGCATCGGTTCATTTTAGGTGAGAAAACCTTTCAACCCTAAGAACCCTTACAATGTAAGAAACCTTTGACAATTCATGCTTACATGTGTATACAAGAAATCCTTTCAACAACACAACAATAGGAACATCAATGATACTTCACTCTCAAAGCATTCTTAAAAAGTTTACATAAATTCCATGAGAACATGCATAATTCCGTAATTCACCTTTCAAGGTTCAAAACCCACTTTCAATCATCAACTTCTAGAAAACATGAGTTAGACATGGGTTCATATAAACTCATCATAAAAATTCATCTAATTCTATCAATTCATGCTTGATTTCATAAAACTCTTCTTTCATAATCCAAGATCCACATTATATGCTCATAACTTGGAAAACATGGGAATTACATGCGTTCATTGGGGATCACCTTAAAAACATGAGATTAACTCAATTCATGCATCAATTAAATTAATTATCAAGAGAACCCACAACATAAAAGAAAATCCTAAATCAAATTGGAGATTTCTAACTTTGAAAATTGGAGAATTTGGGAACTCCATGAATGGAAGGAATCTATGGATGAAAACTATCATACCTCAATGCCAAAAGATTGCCTTCAATGGAGGAATTGGAGACTTGTCTTGAAACCTTAGGTTGAACCCTTCTTCTTCAAGTTTTCTAGAGAGAGAATTATATTGGAGAGAAAGAACTTGATCTTCTTTGGTAAATTTAAGAGAATGACTTGAATCGGTAAATTTTGGGGTTAAAATCACTTATATAGGGGTTCTAGGTAAGGGCAAAATGATGTAGTATCAACATAAAATAATTAGGAAAACACCCAACTGCCCTTAACTTACAAATGATGCGAACCTCGAGATGAAGGCCCACATGAGCCGTCTCAGGGTCCACGAGTCATCTGGGAAGTCGTGACCCTGTACAAGTGGCTTGGGGGATTCAGCCTCCCCTTCACGGCCACCACCACGACCCGTCTGGCTTTTCACGAGCCATCTGGGTGCTCATGAGAGGAGCCTACCTTGGGGAGGACACTGTCCACTCCACCTCAGGCACCACCACGAGCTATGGTGCCCTTCACGAGGCATCTAAGGGCTCGTGGGAGGGGAGCCAATCCTAGCCAATCATTGCCTAAGCTCCCACAAGTACCACCACGAGCCGTTGTGCCCTTCACAGCCTGTGAAGGGCTCAATAAAAGGTGTCATGGCTCAGTGGAGGGCTGGGGACCTCCCATTTGACTCTCTTTTCTAGGTTTCTTAATTCCGAGGTGTTACATTATCTCCCCCTTGGGAACATTCTTCCTCGACTGGAATCCTAGACATTATACGAAGGAAATGAACTCAAATCTAGCAGTCAATCATGCATGAAATCACATAAATGCACATATCCGAGGAGGAAACATCAACTCCAAGCTAAAGATGTTCAAAACATTATATCATGAAGTCTATATGCAACTCATACTCAAATGCACATAAACATGTAGAAATCAATCAAATTGACTCATTTCCTCAAAACTTAAGTTTTTTCATGAACATGCATAATTAAGGAAATCATGGGAATATATAAGACACATGACACCAAAAGAGTAAACCATGAGGAACTCATTACCTCAAGCTAGAGTAGGGGTAGGAGGAAAGAGATGAGGATATCAGGACATCATATCGGCCTCGGACTCCCAAGTAGCACCCTCAACTAACTGATTCTTCTACAACACTTTCCCGGAAGTGATTTCTTTATTTCTCAACTTCTTGACTTTTCGGTCTAAAATATCAACCAGAACTTCCTTCTAAGGGAACTATAGTTGTCAGATCACCAACGCATTTCTTCAACAAGGAGACATGGAAAACTGGATGCACCGATGCCAATTCATTAGGCAACTTAAAATCATAAGCAACCTTACCAATACGCCTCAAAATCTGATATGGGCCTACATAATGGGGACTAAGCTTCCCTTTCTTACCAAACCTCATTACACCCTTCATGGGTGAGATTTTCAAATAGACCCAATCGTTAACTTCAAACTCAAGATCTGTTCTTCTAACATCGGCATATGACTTTTGTCGACTTTGAGACATTTTTAACCTTTCTCTAATAAGTGAAACTTTTTCCATGGCCTCATGTACCCAGTCTGGACCTATTAGGGAAACCTCACCCACCTCAAACCATCATATAAGAGATCTACACCTCCTACCATATAGGGCCTAAATGGAGCCATACCAATACTAAGTGAGAACTATTATTATAGCCAAACTCGATCAATGGCAAATGGTCATCCCAATTACCTTTGAAATTAATCACACAAGCGCTGAACATATCTTCCAGGGTTTGGATAGTACGCTCCGCTTTCCAATCAGTTTATGGATGAAAGGTCGTACTAAGCTTAACACGAGTACCAATATCCTTTTGGAAAGATTTCTAGAACTAAGAAGTGAATTGGGTACCTCGATTCGAGATAATGGATAAAGGCATTCCATGCAACTTTACCATTTCTCTCAAATAAACCTTAGCATAATCCTCTATGGAGTAAGAAACCTTGACAGGAATGAAATGAGCCGATTTCGTCATTCAGTCTACTATAACCCAAATCGAGTCATGTTGTCGCCAGGTGCGAGGCAAACCAACAATGAAGTTCATATTCAAATCTTCCCACTTTCAAGTAGGAAAACTAATGTCTTGGGATAAACCTCCCAGTTTCTGATGTTCAACCTTCACTTGTTGGCAATTAGGACCCTTAGCCACAAATCCTGCAAAATCCTTCTTCATCCCATTCCACCAATAGATCTCCCGCAAATCGTGGTACATCTTGGTGGCTCCCGGGTAAAAGGAATTTCGAGAACTGTGGGTTTATGACAAGATCTGTTCCCTCAAGTCATCAATATTAGGAACACACAAACGGCCTTGGTATCTAAGCACACCATCTCTCCCTTGGGAGAAAGCCACTACGGACTTTTAAAGCACTGCTCCCTTCAATTCTACCAAAGTTGGATCAAGACATTGCTTAGCTTTCACATCTGACACAAAATACTATTCCGAGCCATTGTGGACCATAACACCACTCTTGGTAAAGTCCACTAACTGAACACCCGACCGGGCCAATCTATGAACATCTCGAACCAACTCCTTCTTATCTTCTTCGATATGAGCAACACTACCCATAAATAACTGATTAAGAGCATCCGCCACTACATTCGCTTTACCGGGGTGATAGAGAACACTCATATCATAATCCTTCAATAACACAAGTCACCTTATTTGGCGAAGAGTTAGATCCTTATGGTTAAACACATATTTTAAACTCTTATGGTCAGTAAAATCATCCACATGAACACCATACAAATAATTTCTCAAAATATTTAAGGCAAAAACAACCTCCGCTAGTTCCAGGTCATGGGTAGGATAATTATTTTCATGAAACTTAAGTTGCCTTGATGCATAGGCAATAACCTTTCCATTTTGCTTAAGTACACATCCTAACCCAATTCTCGAGGCATCACAATAAACAACAAAACCATCAGTCCCTTCCAGCAAGGTCAACACCAGAGTGCAAGTTAGTCTATCCTTCAATTTATGAAAACTCTTCTCAGATGCTTTGGACCATATGGACTTAGCCTTCTTTTGAGTCAATGCTGTCAATGGAGAGGCAATCGAAGAAAACCCCTCAACAAATCTTCTGAAGTAACGAGCTAAACCCAAGAAACTTCTAATATCCGAAGGGGATAGAGGTCTAGGCCAACTCTTGACCGCATCCGTCTTCTTAGGATCTACTTCAATACCCTTATTTAAAACAATGTGACCAACAAAAGCTACAGACCTTAGCCAAAACTCACATTTGCTAAACTTTGCAAAGAGTTGTTGGTCCTTGAGAATTTGCAACACAATCCTCAAAGGATTGATGTGATCATCCTCACTTCTCAAATAAATCAATATATCATCAATGAACACAATCACAAACATGTTAAGATATTGTATAAACACCCTATACTTCAAATCCAAAAAAGCAGAT
Source organism: Solanum etuberosum (assembly GCA_029582245.1). NCBI lineage: Eukaryota > Viridiplantae > Streptophyta > Magnoliopsida > Solanales > Solanaceae > Solanum > Solanum etuberosum. The sequence continues at coordinate 45,576 of JAJONR010002602.1, read as the reverse complement.
GGAGTTGAGTCAAACCGAAGGAGATTTTCAAAAAAACTCAAAATGACCATACCGAGTTCTAAAAGTTGTTTTCGAAATATCATCTTCCAACAAATCTTTCAATTGGTCCTTCAATTCTTTAAGTTCTGCCGGAGCCATTCGGTAAGGAGGGATAGAGATAGGTTGCATATCAAGGAGAAGGTCAATACCGAAGTCTATTTCCCTTTCGGGAGGAATACCGGGTAGACGCCTCTTGCCCTTATATCGTATGACATGGGTAAACACCTCTTGTCTTTCAATTAGAGAGCATGGAGAATCGCCTCTTGCCTCATCATTAGAATAACTTCTTAGCATTGGATCCTTTTAGGTGAGAAAACCTTTCAACTCTAAGAACCCTTATCATGTGAGAAACCTTTCACAATTCATGCTTACATGTGTATATGAGAAATCCTTTCAACAACACAACAATAGAAACATCAATGATACTTCACTCTCAAAGCATCCTTAGAACGTTTACATAAATTCCATGAGAATGTGCATAATTCCATAATTCACCTTTCAAGGTTCAAAACCCACTTTCAATCATCAACATCTAGAAAACATGATATAGACATGGGTTCATAGAAATTCATCATAAATTCATGTAATTCTATCAATTCATGCTTGATTTCAAAAACTCTTCTTTCATAATCCAAGACCCACATTATATGCTCATAATTTGGAAAACATGGGAATTACATAGGTTCATGGGGAATCACCTTAAAAAATGAGATTAAATCAATTCATGCATCATAGATCATAAATCCACCAATTAAATCAATTATCAAGAGAACCCACAACATAAAAGAAAACCCTAACTCAAATTGAGGATTTCTAATGTTGAAAGTAGGAGAATTTGGGAACTCCAGAAATGAAAGGAATCCATGGATGAAAAATAGCATACCTCAATGCAAAAAGCTTGCCTTCAATGGAGGTATTGGAGACTTGCCTTGAAACCCTAGGTTGAACCCTTCCTCTTCAAGTTTTCTAGAGAGAGAATTATCTTGGAGAGGAAGAACTTGATCATCTTTGGTAAATTTAAGAGAATGACTTGAATTGGTAAATTTTGGGGTTAAAATCACTTATATAGGGGTTCTAGGTAAGGGCAAAATGATGTAGTATCAAGATCAAATAATTAGGAAAAGACTCAACTGCCCTTAACTTACAACTGATGCGAACCTCCAGATAGAGGCCCACACGAGGCGTCTTAGGGTCTACAAGCTGCCTGGGCAGTCGTGACCCTAGAACAGTGGCTTGGGGGATTCTGCCTCCCCTTCACGGCTACCAACATGACTCGTATGTCTCTTCACGAGCCATATGGGTGCTCGTGAGAGGAACCTACCTTTGGGAGGACACTAACCACTCCTCCATGGGCACCACCACGAGCCGTGGTGCCCTTCACAAGGCGTCTAAAGGATCGTGGGAGGGGAGCCCATCCTAGCCAACCACTGCCTAAATACCCACGAGCACCACCCTAAATCGTGGTGCCCTTCACGGCCCGTGAAAGGCTCCATGAAGGGTTCCATGGCTCACTGGAGGGCTGGGGACCTTCACTTGACTCTCTTTTCTAGGTTTCTTGATTCCGGGGTGTTACAGCGGCCCCGCATCACAACAATCTCCTTTCAGAGTTCATCACAGAATCTATCTTCAGAAGCTTTAACTTGACTTTGAAGGACTTTGGTAACTTTCCAATTACCTAATTTAGTACTGCCTTTGTCTGTCGCTACTCTGCCATAAATTTCTCTAGAAATTCCAAGGGAATCGTAGCAACTGTACTTGTGGCTGAAGAAGTAGATATTACTGTTGGCCTAAACCCCCTGATCTGCCTGAGTTGTCTCTTTTGAGTATATCCATCTACTCCCTCAACTGGTGTTGACTCAACCGGTAGGTTTGGCGCAATAGCCAATGGTGGTGATTTCCTCACTACTCTTTCTCTATACAATGGATTTGATAGACCTTTGATTAAGGTTGTAGATGTTTATTTGGTAGCATCGGCTTGACGATCAACTAACTTGTTAGCCGTCACCTGAGTATGATTGCACAATTTCCTTATCTGACAAGGAAAATGAAGGCTTGTTTTTCATTCAATGAACGATTCGTCATTTTATGTTGCAATCAGGAGGCCCGCATTCAATGCATATTGATCCATTATACAAGCTACTAGAGATTCATGTGAGGGATATATGGTGTTGTCGTTTGTTGTCGGCCTTAACTGCACATGAACCGCAGCCCACCAGAATTTTGCCACAAAATTCAATGAGTCTTCTGTGATATGTAGCCTCAAGTTAGTCACCTATGGTGGTCCTTTTCTATCAGTAGCAATAAGCCCAGTAATCCATTTCATTATGCCCTCTCGCAGCCTGGGATCATTCATCTCGAACTCATTTGTCACCATATGGTGTCGATGCTCGTATGACCCTACCTCAGTCTGTGTTGTAAAGTCTGGACCATGCAAAAACCTATTTAGTGTAGTTTTGGAGATATCCACATTCACTCCACACACTTATACCTAATTTAGTGGTACCAATTGCATCACTTCCTCTTTCCTCTTCTTCTTTGATGTTTCCGGAGTCACGAAGTTCAGCATAGTGATGAGTCTAACATTTGGACTCATTTAGGGATTTATTTTGATAGTTTTAGTGTCCTCAAATGCCTAATTTATGCTATAAACTGATGTTAAAACCTTGCTTTTCAGGTATGTGGACTAAGGAGCAAAGCAAGGAAACTAACAGGCAAAAAGGAACTGAACAAGCTGAAGAAGTGGAGAAGAGGAATCTTGGTGATCGCCAAGACCACTCGGTGCGGAGTGGCTCTTTAGAACGCCTAAAGTTCTGGCGTGCCAGCTTTGAGGGAAGAAACCAAATTAGTGACAGAAATGGGCAGTCGGTGAATCGCTGATCGGTTCCGCAATTACAACATGGATCACCCAAAGTTACAGGACTTGAGGATGCTGAGAACCAATGCAAAATGGCGATGGAAGAGAACAAAGGGCGGTTCGCCGAACCACTCGGCGAGCCCGACTTACCTCGCCTAAAGGCTCTTCAGGCAAAATTTTGGGCAACTATAAATAGGATTTTAAATGTAATTTTGGGAGAGAGTTCCCCTTCCAGTTTTTTTCTAGAATTCCCATTCTAGACTTAGAATGTTCTCATGATTTTTCAGTTGGAATTGTATAATTTTGAAGGATTTGGAAAGTGGGTCTTGAAATTTCATTCTTAGAAATAATTGTAAAGGCTTGGAAACTCTTACCCAGATCATGGCGAATGCATTTGGTAATCGTTTCTCTATTTTTATGATGTGTAGCTAAAACCACAATTCTTGGGGTGTGATCATGTGTTTATTTGCCTAATTATTATATGGGTATTGTTGTTTGATGATGAAATTGTTCTTTTAATGTGGGTTTAATCATTAGCTGAGTTTTAATTTATGAATTGTAGTTGCAAATGCAATTCTAATTTTGAGTTCTTACCTCGCTTGAGAAAGAGGTTTTGGGACCAAAGCTTTTGATTAATGATTTGTGGGTATTGGGTTAATATGGATTCAGCTCGAGAGAGTGAATCTTAAACCCAATCCTACCCATCTAGCTCGAGAGAGTGGATGTATTAAGGTTGTGGGCTGGTTATCTTATTAAGCTTGTTGATGTTCGAAAGAAATCACTTGAACCGTAATAGTTGTTCGAGAGAAAACTATTGCATTTAAAGTCCAGCTACCCACAATGTTTCAGTAAATCATCGTTAGATTTGAATTACCCATATAGCATCATTAGCATATAATCGATCACATCCCAAGAACTCCTCTCCATATTGTTATTTTCCCTTGTTTTCATTGTTGTTTCAACTGTTTGTTGCAAAACCAAACCTGACATTAGTTTTCACCCTTTCAGATTTAATTGTATGTTATCGATAATTTTTATTCCTATAACCATTTAGAACACATTTGTACTTCTTAATTGAATTTTAGACACGTAGCACTCCCCATGGGTTCGACCCCAACTCTTCATTGGGTTTTATACTACTTAACGATCGTTTGCACCTAGAATTGGATGAAGTGTGCTTGAAACGTTAATCAAAATTGTGCCGCTTCCGGGGAGTGATGTTGTTTGATATTCTATTATTGAAGTTAAATTGTGTTCTTTTCTTGTTATAGTTGAACCGACTTAATTTTTGTTTTTGTTTTTGTTGTTTGTGCTGAACAGCGGAAGAGATGAGTGTAAACGGAATTAATGGTAGCCAAGTGGGGCACCAAGACGACATTGGAAATCTTAACGATGTTAATGACCCAATTCAATTGGGTGGTGCTGGTGCAATTCGTGTACCTCCGGCTGAAGGAAACATTGTTTTCCACATTACTAGCACACTGCTTCATCTCCTACAACTTAAAGGATTATTTGGGGGGCTGGCTCATGAGCATCCCCATGAGCATATTAGGAACTTTGTGGATGTCTGTGGTCTGTTCTCATTTAAGAACATATCACAAGAATCAGTCCGCCTCAGGTTGTTTCCGTTCTCCTTGATGGGTGAAGCTACTAAATGGTTGGCTGAGTTACCGAGGGATTCCATCACCTTTTGGGATGATCTTATCACAACATTCCAAGTGAGGTTCTTTCCCCCATCAAAGATGATGACTCTAAAAAATGACATCCAAGGTTTAAAATGCTTGGAAAGTGAGCCAATCCATGAGACATGGTTGAGATTTAAGAAGCTGGTGCTTCAGTGCCCAACTCATGGACTTCCAAATAATATGCTGCTGCAACACTTCTATCGGAGTCTTGATTCGGTGAACAAAGGAGTGGCTGATCAACTATCTCCTGGTGGTATAATGCAACAACCCTATGAAGTAGCGTCCCAACTCCTTGATTGCATGACCAAGATCAATAGGGCATGACACACTCGTGAAGATCAAGTGTCTCCTCTCACGTTTAGAATAACAAAAGAACATATCGAAAAATATCAAGAGAGAGACCAAACCATGGCCAAAATGATGATCCAGCTAGATCTCTTGGTTAAAAATGTCATGGGTGTTGGCGCAAATAGTGTTAATGCTGTGGGTGTTTGTGGAGTAAACCTTGATCAAGCACAATTTGAAGCGCTGTACAATGAGGAAGTGAACTTCCTAGCCAATCAAGGAGGAGGTTATCGTGCAAACTACCCAAGACCGGGTGGAAATCAAGGTCGGAATAGACATAAGGGCTGGAGAGACCGTGACATAGATTGGCATGATCATAACGCCACCTGGAAGGTGAGAGAGGGGGACAAGGACAGGTACGTCCCTCCCCATGAGCGTCAAAAGCCCAAGGAATCTTAAGGTGGTCATACAGAAGATATGCTCTCACGCATTCTCGGCAAAGTTGAAGGGTTAGACAAAGTGTTAAAAGAGATGAAAGAGGTGTCTCAACTCTCAATCAGACGGTGACCTCTCACTCAGTCTCTATTAAGAAGCTGGAGACCCAAATAGGTCAAATTTCTTCTCATTTGAATCCAAGACAACAAGGGCGGTTGCCTAGTGACACAATGAAAAACCCCAAAAATGAAGCTTGAATTGGTATCCTCGTCGTGCCACGACGTTAACTAAGGCGCTTCTTGGGAGGCAACCCAAGTTTTTAATTTTTAATAACGGGTGTTGATTGTGCAGGTTGAAAAGTGAAGAGTGTTGGAAAATAGGTAGTTTTGCGAGCCCATAGTCCAGTCGGCGGCACGCCGAACAGGTCGGCGAGCCCCTATTTGGACCGCCGTTGGAATTATCAAGCTTGAAGGGATACTCTGTAAAACTTGGCGGGCAATTTGCTTATTCGGTGACTCACCGAACAGGTCGGTGAGCCCGACCTTGTCTACCGTTTGAACCCCCAAAATGGCTGGGAGTCCTGTAAAACTTGGTGAGGAAAATACCACTCGGCGCATCGCCGAGTGGTTCGGTGAAGACGATTTACTCCGCCGAAGGTGGTGCGAACTGAAAGGTTTTAAAGGCCAAACGGTTTAAAATTTCAAAATCCTTCACTTTCTCTCATTTCTAACTCTCGTACCCTCTCACCCACCTTTTGATCTTTCATTTTTATTGCTTTTACGCACATTTCTTGTGTGAAATCGTGCTCGAAATTGGAAAACTTTGCCGCCTAGCTTTTCAACTTCTAAACTCAGCATACAAGTTGGTTTTTCGAACCCCATGCTTTAAGTTTGTGGTTGAACTCGAATGCAATAGGTAAATTTGGTGTTGTTTGATGTTGGATAATTGCTTTAACCATGCATAGTGTATTGGATTGCCCATATTTTGTTGAAATATGTGCCGTAATGCTTAAAATGCTCGATTCTTGTGTCTTGTTTGTTAAAATTGGTTCTAAATTGTTGGGTTGTGGTTTAATTGTGTTTGATCTAGTGGGGTGAAGTCTAAGTAGCCCCAAATTATGCTAAATGACGTGATTTACCCAATGATGGAGCATTTGACGTCATTCTTAAGGAAAAAAGTTGTCAAATGGCCAATTTTGGCCAAATCGGGAGAAGTCTGAGTACCCCAAAGGCATGGGTAGTATGGGTCTAGGCCTAATTGCATGGTGTCTGTGTTTTATTTTGAATTCCGGGGTTGCGGGCTTGATTTTAAAACTTGGGGTTGAAAACTGGCACGTTGGACTGTTTGGCGAGCTACGTCGAGCTCACCGAGTGATTCGGTGGTTCGCCGAAGTCCCCTCTAATTGCCCTTAATTTTGATTCTTAGTTGAGTTTTGATCTGTAACTTTCAGCGAGATGCCTTTGATCGCTGAAAGGTCTTCTTGATCGCCCTTTCTGCGCCTCTAACCCTTAAAATGCACTGTAAACTTTTGTGGGCTACTTCTAGCTCGCTGATTGGTGTCGGCAATTCGTTGAATGGCCCTGAACATCGCCGACCTATCTTGATTTTAGAAATCTTTCGTGCTGGTACTTTCGGAGAGCCCAAACTGGCTCGCCTAAGTGACTCGACGACTCGCTGACTGGTTCGGCGAGTCTTTCTGCAACTTAAATTTCTGCAATTTTTCTGGAACTTTTTCTAACATTTTTCTATGTGTTTTTGCAGAAATGGCTAGACCTAAGATCTCAGGAAGAGACATGCCTCCCCAAAAGCGAGCACGTGGAATTACTATACATGAGGATGCAGTTGTATCCAGCGAAAAGGCATCCAAACTCCCTACAAAGGGAGGTAAAGGCAAATGAAAGGGCAAGGCTCCCGTGGTGGAGTCACCGGAGGTCAGCTCCGATAGTGAGGGAGTCTACAAAACTCACCTCACCTCATCAGACAATGAGGGATATTCTCAGGATTCTCAAGCTTCCATTTCTGAGCCTGAGGATAACCAGCTCCTACATGCCCGTAGAGCAGAACTTCACTCCAAGGGAATGCATGATCCGTCTAGGATCCGGGTGCCTCAGACTCCTCCTTCTCCCCCAGCTTCAGCTCAGACGGTGGTTCCAGCGCCACCTATACAGGGTCCTCCTCCCCGGTCTCTTAATAGACTAAAGGCCGAAGGACTGAGGACTATTATTGAGGGGGAGAGGTTTTCCACATATGGTGTGGTGGACAAGCATCCAGAGATATGGAATACCCTCAAGTACTATAAATTCTAGATTTTCAATAAACCCCGGGGTCCCTATATTCCTAATTGGGTCTGGGAGTTCTACTCGGCTTACAGAGACTTGGTACCATAAGGGAAGATGAAGGCCAATACCTTCAAACCAGTGGATTATGTTGTTGTCCGGGGGAAGAAGGTGAAATGTAATAGTGAGGATATAAACGTTGTCTTGGGATGTACTTTTAACTTCGTAAATGACTACCAGAGTATGATCAAGACAATAATATTAGAAGACTTAAAATGTTGGTTGACCCCTCTTCTTTCTGATAGTACCCCTAGGTGGATTGAGGCCAGATTGACAATAGAGAAGAAGGATCTCAACGTAGCGGTGAGGTATTGGTTTGGGTTTATTAGTAGTACAATCATGCTATCCCAGAACGAATCTATCCTCCGCCACACAAAGGTAGCTTCTTTGGGATCTATTATTACTGGGAAGAACCTCAACTTAGGTGAAATCATTGGGCAAGAGATGGCCGTGAGAGCCAAGCAGCGCCAGACATCTCTCCCCTTTCCGGTGTTGATCACTGAACTATGCCGACAGGCCCGTGTTCCTCGTGATGAGAAGACGGATGTGGAGGTGACACCCACATCCTCTACTGACATCCAGCGTATTGAGGCCGAGTACCAGAAGGATGAGGTTGAGAGAAGGAGGGTAACCCCGGTCGATACATCACCGACTATTGATATTGAGACATTACCTGCAGAGGCAACATTGCCTACTCCGGCCACTGGGCCTTCAGGTACTTCTAGCTCTTCTCCCTCTGTGACTCTGAGTTCTTCTGTTGTTCCCCATCCTTCTAGATCTACTGCTGGGAATTCTGTTTCTAGGCCTCCGATCACCAGACCATGCTTTATAAGATGGGTCACTTAGCCCAGACTGCTGATGCGCGTGTCTCTCGGCTAGAGGCCGTTGTTCCTAGAATGATCGAGAGAGCCCTTACTGCTGCATTGACACCTCTTAGGGTTTTGATTGATGCCCTCACGGCGAGAATAGAGGTATGTGAAAGAGGATATGGTGCTACTGAGGAGATAACAGCCTTGAAGGCCACTATTACAAAGTTGAGAAAAGATGTGGACCAGCTGCAGTCCACTGATTTGTCCCACATCTTTGGGACTCTGGAGATATCCGATGAGTAGAGTGGAGATATTTCAGCCTGTCATGAGGTGCCTCCGGCTACTGTCAGAGATGAGATTAGGGTTGATGTTAATGCTGATGACTCTGAGGCTGAGACTGATGAAGAGCAGCTTGGTGGGCATGAGGAGGTTGTTTTTCAGGGCCTAACTGACTTAGAGGAGGCCATGGTAGATTCAATAGTGCAGGCCTCGCTGAGAGATACTTCTATGGCAGGCTCCAATGGAGCCAAGGCTGATGAGACACTGAGCACTGATGCCCAACTTGAGAGTGTGACCCGGGCACTGATGCCCTGATAGATGGAGCGACTGTGATGCAGACGTCACCCCAGGCTTAGCCTAGCAGGATGATTTTTACCTTTCTCTCTGTTGTTTTATTTATTATTTTCTTTTTTTAGTTACATTTGAGGACAACTGCTTCTTTTTGTTGGGTGGGGTGCGGTATTTCTATACCTACCTCTTGTTTTATGATTATTTTGTGAATATTGGGATTTAATAAATACATCTTGATTATTGAACTTGTGGCCCATTATTTTGAATGAAATTGGTTTTGAACCTAATTTAAAAATTTTGCCACCTCTTTTGTGTGTGATTATGGCTGTTCTTGTGCAAATTTTAGTGTCGGTTGTGGTCAATACCGATAACTTGAATAGTGCTCCTAATTGAACGAAATGAATGTACGGCTACGATGAGGCAAACGAAGTTACATAGGCAATATGTGAACTTTTAGCATCTCGTTGTGACTAGCCGGTTGTCGAATGAGTCTCTTGTAATGAACATTGCACGCTAGCTAGAAAGTGTGGAGTCTTGTTTGATATTGGTACCAATGCCTTGTGTGATGAGATTACTTTTAACATTTTGTGTGATGATACCTAGAATTTTCCCCGTTAGTCCAGTTGATTGAGTGATGCAAGCTCTTGAAATGATCTTAGGCAAGTATTTTGAAGAGTGAACCAACTTGGCAATATACCTCTTTTGTGGCCAACCGTATGAGATGGGTGAACCTTGCTTGGCACCTTTTGAGCCTTATCCCTTTTCTTGGAAGAAACTTGAGCAATAGCGACCTCTCTTTATCCATTCACCCATAACTTTCATGAAGTGTGATTTGTTTGAATAGCCAACTTAGGCCAAAGGCCTAAGTTGGGGGTGTGGCGGAAATAAAAGGAAAGTCAAGAAGTGTGAGAAATTCCCCCTTGTTGTAATTGATTTGAAAAAGATGGAACCCCTCCATGTAAAAAAAAGAAGAGAAGCAGAAAGACAAAAAGAAATGAAAAAGAAGAAAGAAAAGAAAAAGACCGAAAAAGTTGTGAAATAAATTAGTGAAAATTGCAAAAGAAATGGGGTATCCTGTGGTTCAAATGAAGTTGAATAATGGGGTGGATTGTGAGCATGTTTGAAATGTTAAAGAAAAGGAGGAAAGTGATGTTCAGACCATACTTCATGAAGGTAGAAGCCACTAAGCCTAAATGATCATACCTTTACACTCAGCCTCATTACAAGCCTTGAAAATACCTTTTTGATCTTGACCAAATTGAAAGAAATGTTGATTGGAAAATAAGGGCAAACCTATGGGTCAAGTCATGCATGTGTTCATCTTTGTGAGTGTGAGAGTTGCATATGATTTCGGAACTTTAAATTGTTGAGAAATTTTGTGTGAATATGGAATCATCTTTGTTGTGAGGGCATTTGAGTACCTTTGTTGAGTTGAACTTCCATGTAAAGCAAGCATTGTGAACTTGAGCATCTTTGATATGGTGAATCACAATTTGAATCTTTGAGTGCACAACTGATCATTGTATGAGTAATTTGAACCTTGTTGTGTGCATTTATGTTGAGTCTTATGCAACACTATTTGTAGACATCCTTATTAAACTGCTGATCTTGATGTTTACTTAAGGACAAGCAAAAGTTTAAGTTGGGTTGTTGATGAGTCCAAGATTTGGACTCATTTAGGGCTTTGTTTTGATAGTTTTAGTATCCTCAAATGCCTAATTTATGCTATAAACTGATGTTAAAGCCTTGCTTTTCAGGTATGTGGACTAAGGAGCAAAGCAAGGAAACTAACAGGAAAAAAAGAACTGAACAAGCTGAAGAAGTGGAGAAGAGCAATCTTGGTGATTGCCAAGACCACTCGGCGAACCGCCGAGTGGCTCTTCAGACCGCCTAAAGTTCCAGCATGCCAGGCCTGAGGGAAGAAACAAAATCGGCTACAGAAATGGGCAGTCGGCGAATCGTCGATCAGTTCCGCGATGACAAAATAGATCGCCCAAAGTTACAGGACTTGAGGATGCTGAGAACCAATGCAAAATAGCGATGGAAGAGAGCAAAGGACGGTTCACCGAACCACTTGGCGAGTCCGACTTACCTCGCCTAAAGGCTCTTCAGGCCAAATTTTGGGCAACTATAAATAGGATTTTAAATGTAATTTTGGGAGAGAGTTCCCCTTCCAGTTCTTTTCCAGAGTACCCCTTCTAGACTTAGAGTTTTCTCTAGATTTTGAGTTGGAATTGTATAATTTTAGAGGATTTGGAAAGTGGGTTTTGGAATTTTGTTCTTAGAAATCATTGTAAAGGCTTGGAAACTCTTACCCAGATCATGGCGAATGCATTTGGTAATCGTTTCTCTATTTTTATGATGTGTAGTTAAAACTCCAATTCTTGGGGTGTGATCATGTGTTTATTTGCCTAATTATCGTATGGGTATTGTTGTTTGATGATGAAATTGATGTTTTAATGTGGGTTTAATCATTAGCTGAGTTTTAATTTATGAATTGTAGTTGCAAATGCAATTCTAATTTTGAGTTCTTAGCTTGCTTGACAAAGACATTTTATGACCAAAGCTTTTGATTAATGATTTGTGGGTATTGGGTTAATATGGGTTCATCTCGAGAGAGTGACTCTTAAACCCAATCCTACCCATCTAGCTCGAGAGAGTGGATGTATTAAGGTTGTGGGCTAGTTATCTTATTAAGCTTATTGATGTTCGAAAGAAATCACTTGAACCGTAGTAGTTGTTCGAGAGAAAACTATTGCATTTAATGTCCAGCCTACCCACAGTGTTTCAGCAAATCATCGTTAGATTTCAATTACCCATATAGCATAATTAGCATATAATCGATCACATCCCAAGAACTCCTCTCCATATTGTTATTTTCCCTTGTTTTCATTGTTGTTTCAGCTGTTCGTTGCAAAACCAAACCCCCCATCTGACATTAGTTGTCACCTTTTTAGATTTAATTGTATGTTTTCAATAATTTTTATTCCTATAACCATTTAGAACATATTTGTACTTCTTAATTGAATTTTAGACACGTACCACTCCCTGTGGGTTCGACCCAAACTCTTCATTGGGCTTTATACTGCTTAACGATCGTTTGCATCTAGAATTAGATGAGGTGTGCTTGAAACGTTAATCACATAGTAGCTGCATATGAGTCATATATATCTCGTGTTAAATGTCTCTCATAGTTTCCTGGATGTCGAGTCAACCATTCAAATTTATGTCTCTTTAAAAGGTCGTGAATCTTTTGAATAGCAGACATGTTACTATCAATGATTTTGCTTTCAGGCACAATTAATCTTTTGCCTATGCCGCTAGACTTCTAAGATATGCGAAGTCGAAGACGTCCCTAGAACCTTGTACTGCCCATGTGGCTCTAGTAACCTCAAAAAGATGATGTCGGGCAATTGGGTTTGCTTCTCTTTCATGAAGAAACCTCCCAATGGTGTCGCTGCTTCCCTCATTGCCATTGTTCACGTTGTCCTCTTCCTTATCACCCCCAGTCTCAACTACATTATCTCTAGAGACATTAGGTTCATCTCAGGACTCATCTTCATTCCTGAGCCATCTCCCTCCTCTTTAGACTGGGAAGGAGTGGCTTCGGGTTGCTCAACTAATTTGGCTTCTCGAGATCTAGTCGCTCATTATGAATGTGGTTCGATATTGGTCTTGCAAGAAACCTCCTAGCCACTGGAGGCCTTATTGTGTTAGCTTGATCCTGAGGCTTCATTTCCTAAGCCAGATTCTGAAGGATTATAGGAGGAGAGGTGTAGTTGTGGCATTTTGCGCCTCTTTTTTGCCATTGTACCTATGAGAATAAGAGTTAGAACTTGGATACATTTTGATGACGACACTACCGAGTACTTAGACTTCCCCTATGTATTTATACAATGGAAACAATTTCCCTTAAGAATGTTGTCACTCAATCTATCATAAGGCCATGTAGTCTACAAAGAAACATAAAATATTTTAGTACTTTTTTCTATATACGTGAGAATTTACAGTCTGTGAAAGAGTCCACGCTCCATATCGGGCTCCATAAATGGTCCTTCATGTGACGTTTTCTTACGTGTGGTTCACGAGAGGAACAATGGTCTGTGGTGATGTTTACAGACCATTAACCCTCTTGTAATCTTACACTTAAAAAAAAATTACACTAGTTCAAAAACAACCCAGAAATTTGACTCTGTACAAACAAAAACAACAATATCGACTACACCCATACATAATATGAAAGAGCATACAATTAATTATAAAGCATAGCCTATCAATTTTCACCCATTTCAAACCTGAAAAGGAAGAAGAAGAAGAGGAGAAGGAGGAGGAGGAGACGGAGGAGGAGGGAGGAGGAGGAGGAGGAGAAGGAGGAGAAGGAGAAGGAGAAGTAGAAGGAGAAGGAGAAGGAGAAGGAGGAGCAGGAGGGAGGAGGAGGAGGAGGAGAAGGAGGAGGAGAGGAGAAGGAGAAGAAGGAGGAGCAGGAGGGAGGAGGAGGAGGAGGGGGAGGAGGAGAAAGAGAAGGAGGAGGAGGAATAGGAGAAGGAGGAGGAGGAGGAGGAGAAGGAGGAGAAGGAGAAGCAGAAGCACGAGAAGGAGAAGGAGGAGGAGGAGGAGGAGAAGGAGGAGAAGGAGAAGCAGAAGCATGAGAAGGAGAAGGAGAAGGGGAAGGAGGGAGGAGAAGGAGGGAGGAGGAGGAGCAGGAGGAGAAGGAGGAGAAGGAGAAGAAAGAGAAGAAGGAGAAGAAGAAGAAGAATCTTTTAACGAAGATTGATGCTTTGAACATCATGCCCTATTAAATTCACGATCTTGGGTGATGGAGATTGATTTTTTTTAACCTTTTAGACGTTATGGTTTCAAAAGGGAAGAAACAAAACCCGTTGTTTTTGGCTTGGAACTTTTTTATAGAGAATTAGGGTTTGGGCCGGACTAGGTCGGGTCAACTTTAAGTTGGCCGAGCTTATTTTCACGGATCGTGCATGCACTCGTGAAGAGTTGAACGGTCCATGTACCCACTCTCTTATACATAGGAAAATTTAAGAGACTTACATGGCCGTTCACGAGAGGCTAAATTGTCTGTCAAAATGTAAATGGACCACAAACCCTTACGTGAACTTGTACTAGAAATTTTTGTCCATATTTTATGGTTGGTTACCTTTCTTTTTCTGTAACACCTCGAATTCGAGTAAGGACAAAAAGAGGATATGGGGAAGGACACATAGGCCAACACCTAGACCAATGACCCTCCAAGGAGCCCTAGATGGGCCGTGAAGGGGACCACGGTCCATGTGGTGGCCTGTGGAAAGTCCTCCAGGTGCATGCTGGGTAGGCAACCCTCCCACGAGGGCCTTAACATCCCTTGGAGAGGCATACGAGGCGTCACGATGCCCTTGTAGGGGAGGTAGAACCCACCTCAAAACCAGCCTCTTCTCACAAACCTCTAGACGGGTCGTGAAGCGGCAAACGACCCGTGAAGCTGGTCATGAGGAGGGCCAGGGAAAGAAGGGTCCTCGCTAGCCACTAGTTCAAGGACCATGACTTCCAGGATGGCTCGTCGTCCCTTAGACAAGTCGTGGTGGCTCACGTGGAAGGATTACGTCAGCTTTAAGTCAGGGTCATTTGGGTTTTTCCTAATTATTCTATCTTGATACTATGTCGTTTTATCCTTAACTAGAACCCCTATATAAGTGTTTTAACCCCAAAATCAACCCATTCAATTCATTCTCTCAAAAATTACCGAAAAGAAAAAGAAGTCTTCCTCTCAAATATTTCTCTCTAGAAAGCTTGAAGAAGAAAGGTTCAACCTAGGGTTTGAAGTCAAGTCTCCAATTCCACCATTGAAATTAAGCAATTGGCATTGAGGTATGATAGTTTTCATCCATGGAGCCCTTTCCTCCATGGAGTTCCTAACTTCTCCAATTTTCAAAGTTAGAAATCCCCAATTGAGTTATGGGTTCTCTTAATTATTGATTTAATTGATTGATCTATGATATTTTATAGAAGAATTGATTTAATCTCATGTTTTTATGATGATCCCCTATGAACCCATGCAATTCCCATATTTTCCAAGTTATGATCATATGATGTGGGTTTTGGATTATGAAAGAAGAGTTTATGAAATCAGGCATGTTCTCATGAAATTTATGTAAATATGTAAGGTTGATTTGAGAGTGAAGTATCAATGATGTTATTATTGTTGTGTTGTTGAAAAGATTTCTCATATACACATGAAAGCTTGACTGTGAAAGGTTTTATCACATGATAAGGGTTCCTAGGGTTGAAAGGTTTTCTCACCTAAAATGAACCAATGTTAAGGAGCTATTCTAATGTTGAGGCAAGAGGCAATTAGCCATGCTCTCTAATTGAAAGACAAGAGGTGATTACATATGTCACATGATGTAAGGACAAGAGGCGATTACCCGTGTTCCTTTAAGATCTAAGATGAATATGATTAAGAACTATTCCGTGGAAGTTAAGATTAGTACCGAGTACACAAGTGGCGATCACCCGTGTCCCATAAACTATGTGCTGACATAGGATTGTCTAGATAGACATTATCTAGTGGATCCACATAAGCTAGAAGTTCATGGTCCTTACCTTGGCAGGTAGGACAACCCTTTTGGCTGTGGGAGACGCCGTAATAGCTCACATGGTCTTAAATGTCAGTTAAGGATACTTCCTACAAGCAAGCTAAGATGAACTAAGGTTACTTCAAGAAGTATATTACGTATGTTTTAAGATAATGTTTACTTGCATTGATCATGTTTTATGACATGTTTTCTAACATTCAAGATTCATGTTTTAGCTTGACCATTGCATGCTCATGAAAATGTCCCTTTTTAGCATGACTTTATATGTCTTTTATGCATGGCTATCATACTTGGTACATGTTTGTACTAACGCATACTCTTGCCTATATTTCCCCAAATGTAGGGTTTGACAGTCAAGGTTCCCAGTTTCGTGGCTAGAGTTCTTTGAGGAGATTCCAAGCTTTAGTGAGTCCTCATGCTTTGAGGACCAAACATTTATTTTTTACAGTCTTTCCTTACTTTCAGTTTTGGAACATGATGTACGGGCTACGCCCAGATTCATTCCTATGTACTAGATGGCTTTGAGATGATGTTTAGACTTCCGCTTTACTTTCATAAAACTTTTAGACTTTAAATGTTTCTCTTAATCTCTTTTATTCTAATATCTTGTATGATTAAAGCTAAGTGGCTTGTATGGGGCCTTTTGGGGTCTTATACTCCATCTTACGCCTAGGGGCTACCTTTGGTCGTGACAAACTTGGTAATCAGAGCACAAGATTTAGAAAGGTCCTAGGAAGTCTCATAAGCACGTCGAGTAGAGTTTTGTTCATGAGTTGGAAGCGCGCTACAATTATGAATGAGAGGCTATAAGATGTTTAGGAAAACTCCAGTTCTTTCATTACTCTAAAGTCATGCGATAGAGTTTAAATCTATAATGTCTCTCTCCTAAACCTTATCCGATGCTCTACAAAATATGGCTACTCGAAGAGCTTATGCTAGAAGGAATGTGAGGGAAAATGTGGAACAACAAGCTCATCCTCAAGATCCGGTCGATCCTTTTTCCGAGAAAGTGACTAATGCGGAGTTTAGGTCTGCTTTTCAAGTATTGGCTCAAGCCAATAGGGAAGTTGTGGTCCCTGTGAACCCAAATGTGGGTACATCAACATCTAGAGTAAGGGACTTCACTAGAATGAATCATCTGGAGTTTTATGGTTCTAAGGTTGAGGAAGACCCTCAAGAGTTCATTGATGAGGTTACAAGGTGTTGATGATTAGGGGAGTGAAGCCGGTAGAGAAGGTGGAGTTGGCCGCTTATCAACTTAAGGGTATTGCTCAAGTTTGGTTTAACCAATTGAAAGAGGGGAGACCGGAAAATGCGGGTCCTCTCGATTGGGAAAAGTTCAAAGTTCCTTTCCTTGATAGGTCCTTTCCCCTTGAGATGAGGGAGGCAAAGTTGCTTGAGTTCATCAAACTTCGTCAGGGAAATATGAGTGTGCAGGAATATGCTTTGAAGTTCACAGAATTGTCTCGATATGCTTCTAATATGATTGTCGATCCTAGGGTAAGGATGAGTAAGTTTGTTTAGGGTGTGTTCGAGATGGTGGTTAAGGAATGCCATACCGCTATTCTTGTAAATGATATGGAAATTTCTCGTCTCATGCTTCATGCTCAACAAATTGAAGGGGAGAAACTTAAGGAAAAGTCTAGGGAGGCAAAGAGGGCTAAAATCGCTGATGGTAATTTCTCACATTCAAGGTCCGATGGACACGACCGTTCCAAGTTTCGACAAAGGTTTTCCGGTCAAGGTTACTCCAATGTTCCTTGTAAGTTCAATAAAGAGAGGGTGTATAACCCTAAGCCTCAAGGAGAAAGGGGTAGTGGGTCCTTATTGCCTACTTCTGCTAAGTGTGGAAGGGAACACGAGGGCAAGTGTATAGCGTGTTCCAAAGCTTGCTTTGGTTGTGGTAAGATGGACCACAAGATAAGGGATTGTCCCTCAGTTTCTAAGAATGAGGGAGATAGTCGTCGACGGGCTTAACCTAATCCTTCATCCGATCCTAGTGGAAGTGAGAAGCAAAACATATTTTATGCACTTCAGACTCTTGGTGAAATAGAGGGTTCTCCCGATGTGGTTACCGGTATGTTGAAAGTCTTCCAACTTGATATTTATGCTTTACTTGACCTCAGTACTACTTTGTTTTTTCTGACGCCATATGTGTCTATGAGGTTCGATACTCTTTGGGGTGTGTTGTTAGATCCTTTTTCTGTCTCTACTACTGTTCGTAATTCTACTATGGCTAAGAGGGTCTATAGAAAGTGTCTCATTTCCTTGTCCCATAGAGTTACTCTTGTTGATCTTGTAGAGCTTGATATGCTAGATTTTGATGTTATCCTTGGTATGGATTGGTTGCATTCATGTTATGCTTCTATTGATTGTAGAAATCATGTAGTCAAGTTTCAGTTTCTAAATGAGCATGTCCTAGAGTGGAGAGCAGGAAATTCTATGCCTAAGGGTAAGTTTGTCTCTTGTCTGAAATTTAGAAAGATGATTTCTATGGGTTGCATATACCATCTAGTTAGGGTGAGGGATGTAGATTCTGAAACCCCTACTCTTGAGTCGGTACCCATTGTTAATGAATTTCCGAAAGTGTTTCCAGATGATCTACCCAGGTATTCCTCCTGAAAGGGAAATAGACTTCGGTATTGACCTTCTCCCAAATACGCAACCCATCTCATTTCCTCCTTACCTAATGGCTCCGGAAGAACTAAAGGAGTTGAAAGAGCAATTGAAAGATTTGTTGGATAAGGGTTTCATCCAACCGAGTATCTTTCTGTGGGGTGCTCCAGTCTTGTTTGTTAGAAAGAAGGATTGTTTTCTCCGTATGTGTATAGACTATCGACAGTTGAACAAGGTCACCATTAAGAATAAGTATCCTCTTCCCAGTTTAGATGACCTGTTTGACCAACTTCTAGGGGAAAGCTTTTTTTCCAAGATTGACCTTCGATCGGGTTATCACAAATTGAGGGTGAAAGAAGATGACATTCCAAAGATGGATTTTTGAACTCGGTATGGTCATTGTGAGTTTTTGGTAATGTCGTTTGGTTTGACTAATGCTCCAACGACATTTACGGATTTGATGAATAGGGTGTTTAGACAATACCTTCGCATGTTTGTGATTGTATTCATTGATGATATATTGATTCATTCGAGAAGTAAGGATAATCACATCAATCATTTGAGGATTCTGTTTCAAGTCCTCAAGGACCAACAACTCTTTACGAAGTTTAGAAAATGCGAGTTTTGGTAAAAGTCCATGGCTTTTCTCGGTCATATTATTTCAAGTAAGGGTATTGAGGTAGATCCTAAGAAGATGGATGCGGTTAAGGGTTGGCCTAGACCTCTATCCCCTTCGGATATTAGAAGCTTCTTGGGTTTGGCTGGTTACTACAGAAGGTTTGTTAAGGGGTTTTCATCAATTGCCTCTCTATTGTCAACATTGACTCAAAAGAAGGCTAAGTTCATATGGTCCGAAGTATTTGAAAAGCATTTTCAGGAATTGAAGTATAGACTTACTTCCGCTACAGTGTTGACTTTACCAGAATGGACTGATGGTTTTGTTGTTTATTGTGATGCCTCCAGAATTGGGCTAGGATGTGTACTTATGCAAAATGGGAAATTTATTGCCTATGCTTCAAGGCAACTTAAGATTCATGAGAATAATTTTCCTACCCATGATCTTGAACTAGCGGCGGTCGTTTTTGCCTTAAAGATTTGGAGACATTATTTGTATGGTGTTCACGTGAATGTCTTTACTAACCACAAGAGTTTGTAATATGTGTTTAATCAGAAGGAACTAAATATTCGCCAAAGGAGGTGGCTTGAGTTATTGAAGGATTATGATATGAGTGTTCTCTATCAGCCCAGAAAGGCGAATGTGGTGGCGAATGCTCTTAGTTGACTATCTATGGGGGAAGTGTTGATCATATAGAAGATGATAAAAAGGAGTTGGTTCGAGATTTTCATAGCCCGGTTGGGTTTTCAGTTAGTGGACCCTAACAAGGGTGGTGTTATGGTTCACAATGGTTCAGAATAATCTTTTGTGGCTGATGTGAAAGACAAACAAGGTCTTGATCCGACTTTGGTTGAATTAAAGGAAGCGATGCTTAAAAAAAGTTCGTAGAGGCTTTCTCCCAAGGGGGAGATGGAGTACTTAGATATTATGTCGCTTGTGTTTTCCTAATGTTAATAACTTGAGGGAGCATATCTTTTCAGAAGCCCATAGTTCTCGATATTCCATTCACCCGGGAGCCACCAAGATGTACTATCACTTGCGGGAGACCTATTAGTGGAATGGGATGAAGAAGAATATTGCGGAATTTGTGTCTAAGTGTCCCTATTGTCAATAAGTGAAGGTTGAGCATCTGAAACTGAGAGGTTTGTCTCAAGATATTAGCATTCCTACTTGGAAGTGGGAACAATTAAATATGGACTTCATTGTTGGTGTGCCTCGCACCCGGCGACAACGTGATTCAATTTGGGTTATAGTAGATCGAATAACGAAATCAGCTCATTTTATTCCCATCAAGGTTTCTTATTCGGTGAGGACTATGCTAAGTTGTAGCTAAGAGGATTGTAAAGTTGCATGGAGTGCCTTAGTCTATTATCTCTGATCGTGGCACTCAGTTTACTTCTCAGTTTTGGAAATCCTTCCAAAAGGGTCTTGGTACTTGCGTTAAACTTAGTACGGCCTTTCATCCACAAACTGATGGGCAAGCGGAGCGTACTATCCAAACATTGGAAGATATGTTGAGAGCTTGTGTGATTGATTTCAAAGGTAATTGGGATGATCACTTGCCTTTGATTGAGTTTGCATATAACAGTAGGTATCACTCAAGTATTGGTATGGCTCCATTTGAGTCATTGAATGGTAGGAGGTGTAGATCTCCTATAGGTTGGCTTGGAGTGGGTGAAGTTGCTTTAATAGGCCTAGAATTGGTACACGACACTATGGAGAAAGTTTGTCTTATTAGAGAAAGGTTGAAAATGGCTCAAAGTCGGCAAAAGTCATATGTCGATGTTAGAAGAAGAGATCTTGAGTTTAATGTGAATGATTGGGTTTATTTGAAATTTTCACTCATGAAGGGTGTAATGAGGTTTCGTAAGAAAGGGAAGCTTAGTCCCTGTTATGTAGGCCATATCAGATTTTGAGGCTTATTGGTAAGGTGGCTCATGAACTAGAATTGTCTAATTAATTGGCATCGGTACATCAAATTTTCCATGCCTCCTTACTGAAAAAGTGTGTTAGTGATCCGACATCTATAGTCCCCTAAGAAGGTTTTGGAGTTAAGGATAATATTTCTTATGAAGAAGTTTCGGTTGAGATTTTAGACTAGCAAGTCAAGAAGATGAGAAATCAAGAAGTTGAGAAATATTAGTGTTGCGGAGGAATCAGTTAGTTTAGGGTGCTACTTGGGAGGCCTAGGCCGATATGATGTCCTGTTATCCTCATCTATTTCCTTCTACCCCTACTCTAGTTTAAGGTATTGAGTTCCTCATGGTTTATTCTTTTGGTGTCATGTGTCTTAGATATTCCCATGATATCCACATTTATGCATATTCATGAAAAGGTGAAGTTTTGAGAAAATGAGTCAACTTGATTGATTTCTACATGTTTATGTGCATTTGAGTATGGGTTGCATATAGACTTCATGATATGATGTTTTGAACATGATTTAGCTTGGAGTTGATGTTTCCTCCTCGAATATGTTCATTTATGTGATTGCATGCATGTAAGCTGTTAGGTTTAAGTTCATACCCTCCTTATGATGTCTTGAATCTCATATGAGGATGAAAGATCCCAAGGGGGAGATAATGTAACACCTCGAATTCGAGCAAGGCCAAAAAGGGGATATGGGGAAGGACACATAGGCCAACACCTGGACCAGGGACCCTACACGGAACCCCAAACAGGCTATGAAGGGGATCACAGTCCGTGTGGTGGCTCGTGGCAAGTCCTCCAGGCATGTTGGGCGGGAATCCCTCCCACAAGGGCCTTAATGGCCCGTAAAGAGGCGTACGAGGCGTCATGATACTCGTGTAGGGGAGGCAGAACCCAACTTAAAGCCAACCTCATCTCACAAACCTCTAGGCGGGTCGCGAAGGGGCGAACGACCCATGAAGCTGGTCGTGAGGAGGGACAAGGTAAGAAGGGTCCTTCCTAGCCACTAGTCCAAGGACCACGACTGCCAGGACAGCTCGTCGTCCCCTAGACGGGTCTTGGTGGCTCACGTGAAAGGGTTGCGTCAGCTTTAAGTCAGTGTCTTTTGGGTCTTTTCCTAATTATTCAATCTTTATACTATGTCATTTTATCCTTATCTAGAACCCCTATATAAGTGTTTTTAACCCAAAAATCAACCCATTCAAGTTATTCTCTCAAAAATTACCAAAAAGAAGAACAAGTGTTCCTCTCAAATATTTCTCTCTCTAGAAAGCTTGAAGAAGAAGGGTTCAACCTAGGGTTTCAAGTAAGTCTCCAATTCCACAATTGAAGTTAAGCAATTGGAATTGAGGTATGATGGTTTTCATCCATGGAGCCCTTTCCTCAATGGAGTTCCCAACTTCTCCAATTTTCAAAGTTCGAAATCCCAAAATTAAGTTAGGGTTTTTCTTCTATGTTATGGGTTCTCTTAATTATTGATTTAATTGATTGATCTATGATCTTTTATGCATGAATTGAGTTAATCTCATATTTTTATGATGACCCCTCATGAACCCATGTAATTCCCAGGTTTTTCCAAGTTACGATCATATGATTTGGGTTTTGGATTATGAAAGAAGTGTTTATGAAATCAAGCATGTTCTCATGAAATTTATGTAAATGTTTAAGGATGCTTTGAGAGTGAAGTATCAATGATGTTGTTATTGTTGTGTTGTTAAAATGATTTCTCATATACACATGAAAGCCTGATTGTGAAAGGTTTTCTCACATGATAAGGATTCCTAGGGTTGAAAGGTCTTCTCACCTAAAATCAACCAATGTTAAGGAGCTAGTCTAATGTTAAGGCAAGAGGCGGTTACCCATGCTCTCTAATTGAAAGACAAGAGGCGATTACCGATGTCACATGATGTAAGGACAAGATGCAATTACCCATATTCCTTTAAGAGCTAAGATGAATATGATTAAGAAGTATTCCGTGGAAGTTAATCTTAGTACCGAGTAGACATATGGTGATTACCTGTGTCCCATAAACTATGTGCGAACATAGGATTGTCTAGATAAACATTAGCTAGTGGATCCACATAAGCTATAAGTTCATGGTCCTTACCTTGGCAAGTAGGACAACCCTTTTCGGTGTGGGAGACACCGGATTCCATGTTGATAGCTTACATGGTCTTACATGTCGGTTAAGGCTACTTCCCACAAGCAAGCTAAGCTGGACTACGGTCATTTCAAGGTGTGGGAGACACTGGATTCCATGTTACTAGCTCACATGATCTTACATGTCGTTTAAGGCTACTTCCCACAAGCAAGCTAAGATGAACTAAGGTTACTTCAAGAAGTATCTTACGTATATTTTAAGATGATGTTTACTTGCATTGATCATGTTTTACGATCTATATTTCCTAACATTCAAGATTTATGTTTTAGCTTGATCATTGCATGTTCATGAAAATGTCCCTTTTTGCATGACTTTATATATTTTATGCATGGTTATCATACTTGATACGTATTTTCTACTAACGCATACTCTTGCCTACATTTTCCCAAATGTAGGGTCTGATAGTCAGGGTTCCCAGTTTCGTGGCTAGAGTTCTTTGAGGAGATTTCGAGCTTTGGTGAGTCCTCGTGCTTTGAGGACCAGACTTTCATTGTTTTCAATTTTTCCTTACTTTCAGTTTTGGAACATGATGTACTGGCTTCGCCCAGATTCATTCTTATGTACTAGATAGCTTGAGACGATGTTTAGATTTCTGCTATTCTCTATCAAACTTTGATGTATTGAAACTTTCTTTTAAATCTTTTATATTCTATTATCTTGTATGATGAATGCTAAGTGGCTTGTATGGGGCCTCTCGGGGTCCTATACGCCATGTTACACCTAGGGGCTACCTTGGGTCGTGACAAACTTGATAATCAGAGCACAAGGTTTAGTAAGGTCCTAGGAAGTCTCATAAGTCAGGTCGAGTAGAGTCTTGTTCATAAGTGTGAAGCGCGCCACATTTATGAATGAGAGGCTGCAAGATGTTTAGAAAACTCTATAAGGTCTCTCTCTTAATCCTTATCTGATGCTCTACAGGAGATGGCTACTCAAAGAGCTTGTCAAGACCCAGGGGTACCCCCTAGATGTAACATGGCGTATAGAACCCCGAAGAACCCACACAAGCCACTTAGCTCTCATAACATAAGAAATAGAACAATAAGAGTAAAACAATAGTCCAAGTCCAGAACATTTTATAAAAGAAAAGCGGAAGTCTAAAACACTTGTTTCATCATAGCCATCTAATACAAAATAATGAAATTTGGTCTAACCCATACATCATCTCCAAAATAGAAATACATGAAATAAAATGAAACAATAAAACTCCTTCCTCGAAGCATGAGGACTCACCAAAGCTCGGAAATCTCAAACTCAACCACTAGCCACGAAACTTAGAATCCTGTCTGTCGGACCCTACATTTGGAGAAATGTAGGCAAGAGTATGTGTTAGTACAAAAAAATGTACCAAGTATGATAGCCATGCATAAAACATTTAAATCATGCTAAAAGGTACATTTTATTTCATGACATGCAATTGCCCAAGCTAAAACATGATATAAGAGAATTAGAAAACATAAAACATAAACCATGGTCAATGAAAGTTAACATAATATTTAAAACCTTTGAACTCATATGAGATACTTCTTGAAGTAACCTTAATTCATTATTAATGTGGGGAATTAGCCTTAACCGACATAGAGACCATGTGAGCTATAACATGATCCCCCGGTGTCTCCCACACCGAAAAGGGTTGTCCTACTTTCCAAGGTAGAACCATGAACTTCTAGCTTAAGTGGATCCACTAGCTAATGTCTCTTGAGAAAATCATCTTATGGGGGTACATAGGTAAGTGATAAGAAGATTGTTTCTACAAACCCGACATCTACTAACAGGAGAGCTTCCATCTCAATATCCTCTCGGTGCTAAGCATAAATCCCACGGAATAGTCATTTCTTACTTGACCTTAATATTCATGGAAAGGCATCCTAGGATAACCAATTCAAGCTAGTTTCATTAGGATAGCTCTTACTCTTTTATTCAATTAAGTGAGAAAGTCTTTCAACCTAAGAATCCTTTCTATGTGAGAAAACCTTTCACATCTAGCTTTTATGTGTACATGAGAAAATCCTTTCAATAACATATCATGATCATCATCATTGATATTTTACTCTCAAAGCATCCTTAAAACCTTTGCATAGATTTCATAAGAAAATGCATAAGTCCATAATTTACCTCTTGAGGTTCAAAACTCACTTTCAATCATCAACATTTAGAAAACATGGGTTAGATATGAATGTCATCATAAATTCATGTAAAGCTAGCAATACATGCTTGATTTCATAAAACTCTTCCTTTACAATCAAAATTCCACATCATATGATTCATAACTTGAAAACATGGGGGTTACATGGGTTCATGGGAAATTATCATAAAATCATAGTATTTCATCAATTCATGCATAAGAGATCATAATTCAATCATTTAAATCAATAATGAAAAGAACCCATGATAATTGAAGAAAACCCTAACTCAATTGGGGAATTCTACCTTTAGAAATAGAGGAATTTGGGAACTCCAACAATGGAAGGACTCCATGGATGAAAACTATCAGACCTTGAGTCCAAATGCTAGCCTTCAATGGAGGCATTGAGACCTTGACTTGAAACCCTAGGTTGAATTCTTCTTCTTCTTCAAGTTTCTAGAGAGAGAAATATTTTGGAGAGGAGAATTGATCTTCTTTTGTGAATTTGGAAGAATGAAGTGAATGGGATAATTTGGGGGTTGAAAATACTTATATAGGGATCTTAGTAAAGGGTAAAACGACGTAGTATATGAGTTAATTAATTAGGAAAAGACCCAACTACCCCTAAAACTCAACTGCCAGCTGTGACCCACGAGACCCCACTGACGGACCGTGAACAGGACGACGAACCGTCCTGCACGACCGTCGATGGTGGTCAGACAAGCCCACCTTGAGGGTCCTGGACCACGGGCCCCAACCACGGACCGTGGTCTGGCCAACGGTCCGTTGGTCAGGCCGTGGTTCTGGGCCCTCAGACCAATTCCAGGCAAGCCATCCAGGTACCACACCCACGGTCTGTGGTCCCTTCCACGGGCCGTGAATGGCCAGCGTGGGTTGGCACCTGCAACTTCTGGAAAACTACTATTTGGCCTTTTTCAAATACGGGGTGTTACAATATCTCCCCCTTGGGATCATTCATCCTCAAATAAAATTCAAACTGGTTCTAAAAGATTAGGAGAGGAACTAACAACCCAACCTAAAATGAAACTTCATCTAAATGTATATCACCAATGAGGAACTATCGACTCCAAGCTAAAACGTTCTCAAAACATCACAAGAGGGGTGAAACTAACTCTAACAGCCCATCATGCATGCAATGCACAAATCAAGGAGGAAAAATCAACTCCAAGCTAAACATACTCAATGCATCATAAGAAAGTAGGAACTACATCTAGCAACCCAATATGCATAAATTTTCAAATTACTAATGTTCAAGGAGGAACTACCTTCTCCAAGCTAAAAGCATGCTCAACACAATCTCATGGAGCCCATATGCAATTCGTTCTCAAAAAGCATAGCTAAAGCATGTTCATCAATTCATCTCATGAAGTCTATAGGCAACTCATACTCAATGCACAACAACATGAGGAAAATCAATCATGTAACTCATTTTCTCTCAAAACACAAGTTTTCATGAACATGCATAACATAAGGAAATCATGGAAACACATAAAACACATGACTCCAAAAGAAAGGACAAACCAAGAGAAGCTCATTACCTCAAGCTAGAGTAGGAGTAGAAGGAAAGAGATGAGGATATCGGGACATCATATCGGCCTCGGCCTCCCAAGTAGCACACTCAACTAACTGATTCCTCCATAACACTTCACGGAAGCTATTTCCTTGTTTCTCAACTTCTTGACTTGCCGGTCTAGAATCTCTACCGGAACTTCCTCATAAGAAAGACTTTCATCAACTCCCAACCCTTATAAGGGAACTATGGATGTCGGATCTCCAACACACTTCTTAAGCATAGAGATATGGAAAACTGGATGAACCGATGCCAACTCATTTGGTAAATCTAACTCATAAGCAACCTTACCAACACGCCTCAAAATCTGATATGGGCCTACATACAGGGGACTAAGCTTCCCCTTCTTACCAAATCTCATTAAACCCTTCATGGGTGAGATTTTTAGGTAAACCCAATCATGATTGTCAAATTCAAGATCCCTTCTCCTCACATCGGCATATGACTTTTGCCGACTTTGAGCCGTTTTCAACCTTTCTCTTATAAGCCAAACTTTCTCTATGGCCTCTTGTACCAATTCGGGACCTATGAGGGCAACCTCACCCACCTCAAACCAACCTATGGGTGATCTACACCTTCTACCACATAGGGCCTCAAATGGAGCCATATCAATACTCGAGTGATAGCTATTATTGTAAGCAAACTCAATCAATGGCAAATGGTCGTCCCAATTACCCTTAAAATCAATCACATAAGCCCTTAACATATCTTCCAAAGTTTGGATAGTACGTTCCGCTTGCCCATCGGTTTGGGGATGAAAGACCATGCTAAGCTTAACATGAGTACCAAGACCCTTTTTGGAATGACTTCCAAAACTGAAAAGTGAATTGGGTACCACGATCGAAAATAATGGACAAAGGCACTCCATACAACTCCTTAAGTTCTGCCGGAGCCATACGGTAAGGAGGAATAGAGATAGGTTACGTATCTGGGAAGAGGTTAATGTCGAAGTCTATTTCCCGCTCGGGAGGGATATCGGGTAAATCATCTGGGAACACTTTTGGAAATTCATTAACAACGGGGATCGACTCAATAGTAGGGTTTTTAAATCTACATCCCTCACCCTAACTAGATGGTAAATGCAACCCTTTATTTTAAAGGCCTAGTCCAGTCCAGTCCAGTCCTAGCCCGACTGGTGTTATTGACCTCTTCCAAACTAAAGCCCCCAATGGAACATGCTCATTTTTGGCAATATCTTTTGGAAAATGAGGAAGCTCCTTTTTAGATAGATGGAATCCAAAAATCCATCCACTTTCCCCATAGATCCTTTCTCTAAAATCTGGAAAATGAGCTTCTTAAGGATTATGACACCATGCTTAAAGTGGAGGAAGACTTTTGGAGAACCAAATCCAGAATGAGTTGGCTGAGTGAGGGAGATGCTAACACTAAATTCTTTCATACTTCCACTATCAATAGAAGAAGGAGAAACAAAATCTGCAGCCTCAAAAATGATTTTGGCAACCTCCTCCTCAACCATGAGGACATTGCTAAACACATCCACTCCTACAACTCTAATCTCTTCACCATAGAGCAGACCCTTTCCACCCTCATAACATCTCTAACGCCAATTCCTTACCCCCTCTAAATCATATTGACTACTCCCACCTCTATTCCCCCCTCAGGGAATCTGAAATCATCACTACCCTAAAATCCTTCAAACCCCTCAAGGCTCTTGGACCTAATAGGCTTCAACCCTGTTCTATCAAAGGTTCTGGGACATTGTTGGTAATAAAACCTCTAACTTCTTCAAAGAGGTCTTCTCCACCAACATGATGCCTGATCACATGAACTCCACCCTACTCTGCCTCATTCCCAAGTATCATAATGCTTCCAACATCTAGAACTTTAGGCCCATCGGGCTCTGCAACACTGGCTACAAGCTGGTGACAAAAATTATTGTCAACAAGATCAAACCTTTGCTTTCCTCCATCATTGGGCCAACCAGGAAAACTTCCTCTCCAATAGAAGAGTTGCCAACAATGTTATCATTGTCCAAGAGTATATCTCCCACATCAAAAAAATGAGAGGAACAAACTCCAACATGATCCTTAAGATTGAACTCAAAAAAACTTTTGATAAGCTTGAATGGTCTTTCATCAGGGACACCCTCAATACCTTTAATTTCCCTCCTAACCTCACTGAGATCATCATGTCTTATGTAAGTACAAGGTCCATATCCAATCTAATAAATGGAGGAAAGACTGACTTCTTTAAACCCACTAAGGGATTCAGACAAGGAGACTTCATTTCCCCTACCTCTTCATTCATTGCAAGGAAAGACGTTCTAGATGTATCTTCCAAGAAGTGACTAACAAGAACTGCTGCCCCATTAAAATTACTAACTTTGGATCAAAAATTTCTCATCTCTTCTTTGCTGATGACACACTCTCTTTTCAAGGTCCAACCCCCATAACTACACTACCATCACCACGACTCTCAATAACTTTTGCTCCAAATATGGTCGAAGTATCGACTACCTCAATTCTAAGGTCATTTTCTCCTCCAACTGCTCCTAGGAAAATTTTACCTTCTTCCCCAATATCCTTAACATGCATTCTAGTACCTCTTTCAGAGAATACCTTGGGTTTCCCATCTTCCATAGGAGACCTGTAAATGGTGATTTCCAATTCATCATAGACAGCATGAACAGTAGACTTGCTGGCTGGAAATTCAAATTTCTGAATATGAGTGGCAGAACTTTCCTTGCTAAAGCCTCCCTTGGAAGCATCCCCAACCATGTTATGCAATTCACTAAGTTTCCTACAAAGATTCTCAATATCATAGATAGAATTTAGAGGAACTCTATTTGGGGAACTTGTGCTAAGAAGAAAAAAACCCACATGTTCAACTGGGACATCCTTACTTGCAAGAAAAAAATGGAGGTCTTGGCATTCAAAGGAGTGAGATAAAAAAAACAAGGCCCTCCATACCAACCTCGCTTGGTGGTTATACCATAACCTTACTAGTCTTTGGGGAAATGTGTTGATTAGTAAGTACTCCAGACCCGACCAAAATTGGAGGAAGAGACCAATCTCTAGGATTTGGAGGTGTGTCTTGGAAGGTTGGAAAGACTCCACGGAGGGCCATAGGTGGAATGTGCATAATCGAAACAAAGTCAACTTCTACAATGACAAGTGGCTCCCTCTCCAAACTCCATTAGGAGTTTGATCCATGGCTCCCTCCCTCTTGGGGAATAAAACATCAAAGTCAGTGAGGTCATTAACAATGGGACTTGGGAACTGGACAATCTCTCATTCCACCTCCCTAAAGACCTAAGTGCCAGTATCCTTGAGCATCCCTCTATCTTCAACAATAACAGACACGACAAGCTTGTTTGGGACCTTTCTAGTAATGGTACCTTCACCACCAAAAGTTCCTACCACCTTATCTAGAATCAAAGTCACCCCATCCTGGGAAGTAATAACCTTAAAGATTTTGACTGGATTTGGGAACCCCTTGCCCCAATAAAATCAAAACTTTCCTCTGGTTAATGCATCACCACGGACTCCCCACCTCTTATAACCTACATAGGATTGTTCTAAATGTCCCCAACTCTTGCTCCACCTGTGGACACAGTAGAGAAGACATTAACCACATCTTCTTCACCTACGCTAATGCCAAGACCTTTTGGGAGATTGTTCAATGCAAGAAATCCTCTATCCACAGGATCAAACCCTCATTCTCTACCCTGACCAACTGGAAAATCCTCTGGGACTCCTCCAAAGGGAAGTTGTATGATAACTACATCCATTGGGATATTTTGCTGCCCCAGTGTTTTTGGAATAATCGGACTACTAGGAATAAGAATTTATTCGAGAAGAAGAAAGATCTTGTTGACTTCAACACTACCCTCAATCACGCCACTGAGTACCATCTTCACATTGCTACTAACAAGGAAAATAACAGCAGCACTACCGAGATTCGGGTATAATGGACTCCCCCCCCCTCCCAGGAAGATTCATGCTCAATACAGAAGGTTCGAAGAGTAGAAACATTAGAGAGGGTGGCATGGGTGGTGGCATTTGAAATGATAAAGGGGAATGGATCCTATGCTTTGCCTCCAAAATCCCTTGCAATAACCCTATGTTAGCTGACCTTAGATCCCTCAGACATGACCTTCAAATGGTTGTTGAGCACAATTTTAAGCCAATTGACATTAACATTGACTCCTCTGAGGTAATCCACATGCTAACTCATGACAACCTTCTTCACTCTAACATAATTTCTGAATGCAGTTTACTAATGTCGAGGCTGGAGGCAACACTACCACTTCACATATTTAGAGAGCAGAACAGGAAGGCACACCTATTAAGCAAGCACGAAGCGTAATCTGAAGGCTGGACACCAACTTTTTTTGTAGTTCCTCCCATGTTTGCATCTAAGGTTGTTCGGGCAAATATTTTAGGAACTATGTTCCCTAGGAAACTATCGTCTTGTAATGGCTATTTTGATGGAAACCATGTGGGCCTAAATCGCTACAATTCTGTTGCGAGCAACAATAACATTCTTGAAATTTAGATCTCTGTTCGCTTGGAAGATTATTCTTTCCTTCTCGGCGAAAAGGGGGTGGGCTTTGTTCTGGGGGGGGGCGCCTTGCGCAGCTTTAGAAAGGCAAGAACCATGCTTTCAGAGACCTAACCCAACCCGGTCCGAATCTTATCCGAACTGCGAGAATAACTGACTAAGCTGAGCCATAAGGGGTCATTCTCCAAACGGGAACTAACCTTATATATATATATATATATATCCTTTTGACCCAAAAAAATAATTAAAAATGATGAAAGAGAAAAAAGTTTGAAAAATATATATATTTATGGAAGCATAATGCCACTTGTCAATCATGGATGAGCCTTGCACACCTTTTATTGATTGTGTCTCGGCCATGATAAAAAATTTCGAAGAGTACCATGAGGGCAAGGTTACCTTCTATTCATTTCAAGTCAAAGTTAAATGAAAATACATTATTCGATTTCTTGCCTTGGAAGTCTACTTTTTATGACAAAGAAACAAGTGACTATTGAAAAAATGATTCCTACTAGGTGTGGTAGAATCGGTAATTTATATGGGTATCCATCTAAAATGAGTTGAGTATCCAATTCATTTAAAATGGGTAAAAAACAAGTCAAACTCATATTACCCACTTAAAAGTGGGTAGTTAAATGGGTAAAATGGAAAAAAAGGTTTATTTATAAAAGAAAAAAAAAGTGACATTAAGCGTTGGG
The DNA here is from genome assembly GCA_029582245.1 of Solanum etuberosum. NCBI lineage: Eukaryota > Viridiplantae > Streptophyta > Magnoliopsida > Solanales > Solanaceae > Solanum > Solanum etuberosum. Next base: position 13,719 of record JAJONR010002602.1, on the reverse strand, counting down.
GTTGGGGTTTGGGGTGGGGGTGAGGGGTGGGGAATGGGGGGGGCTGGGTTGGAGTAGTAAGAAATAAATTTAATTTTAAAAGAAAAACAAATTAAAATATAAAAAAAAAATTGAGGTATTGGGGTTGGAGTAGTAAGAAACAAATTTACTCAAAAAAAATAAATTTAATTTTTGAGGCATTGGGGTTGGGGTGTGGGAGTGGGCAGGTAGAGAGGGGTTGGGGGCCAAAACAAGGGTGGGGTGCTAAAATATTTTAATTTAAAGAAAAAAAAAATTAGAAAGTTTTTTTTTTTTTTTTGTGGGGTGGGGTCGCAGGGGGTGATGAAGAGCGGATAAGAGAAGTTGCTCTTGAAGCTTCTAACATGATCTCTATAATAATATGGGTTACCATATTTACCCATATTACCCATTGGATAACGCATTCTTACTCATTTAAAATATTAGTCAAGGCGAGTATTTTAGCCATTTTTGTTTAACTCATTTTCAATAAGACTCATATTCGACTCGACCCGATCATTTCCCACTCCTAATTCCTACCAAAAATTCTGCATGAATTTGCTTTATCCAAATTTGTTCAAGTGTCACCATATTGCTTTTCTAATTGAAACCAAAAGGAATGTTGGACACAGAATTAGAAATACAACGAATGGCAAATCTAATTATGTTATCTTCCTTTCTTCTGACTTGAACATCCCAACAAAAGCAGTTAACGCAGCAGAAACAAAAGAATTTTGTGTACAATAGTCTACAGTATTCATAGACAACCAAAAAGGGGTCTTCATCAGTTTTCTACCTCACAAATAAATATCTGAATGTACATCAATAATAGAAGAGAAGCTGTAACAAACAACTTACAGAAGATCAAATCCTTATGATCATACTAACCCTCTTGGCACTCTATCAAGCATTTGTTTGATGCTTGTAGCAAAGTAAATGTAGGAGTCGAAGAGACTAGCATCTACGGGTCTGTTATAATCAATTTGCGATTTCTAGGTTGATTTCAATCTAGAGGTTATTAGAGAAATTTATAAACAAATAGGTAACATATAAAATAAGTTTTTACATTATCGACGAAAATGGATATTTACAACTGATGCCTGCAGAAACAAGGTTTGTTGAACAGAAAGTGCAAGGGGTAATATTGGGTGGAAGAGGAAGGAACAGATCTTCTTAGTTCGCCCATCCGTGCTGCCAGCTTCGGGTCCTGATAGTAAATGTACATTAAGAATAAGCAGCATAAGAAAACAAGCCAAGTTTTACCACCAGAAGATGAAGCATGTCAACAATTCTAAACTAAAAGTCAGTACCTGGCTTCATTTTGAATTTCAGGATATTGGGTTGTCTTCTAGAAATGAATTTGATTGGATGGTCAGTAGACTGTCTATGGCGGTCAATAGCTGAAATAAGCTGCAATAGAAGGCTAATCAGGAATTTAAAAGGCTGACGAGAAAATCTCCAAACTTGTATATAGAATTAACACTTATATATTGCAATTAAGCAAAAAATACACATTGCGATGTAGATGAGAGGACTGAGTAGATCCAACAAACTGCTGCAAAGAAATAGCAAGACTGTAATCTAATTGGAAATTATTCTCAACATTGTCGATATGGTTGCAATATTAGTATATCTGCAGTTAGATCTGAAATTTGCAAAGAAAGAATACCCTCCTATCAACTTCCTCAAAAAATACCAAATATCATCCACTGTTGCAGAAAATAAGCCTAGATGATTCGGCTTATTGTTAGATATAAGATGAAATGTTCATCCACTAAGGATAACTCTCTCAACCCAGACTAGGTTGTCAAATGGCACGTTGAACCCAATTTTGGCAAGTAAAAACATATTCATGCCTGGGAAACGAGCTGAGCCGGCTTGGAGCTCGACTCGGCTTTTCTCGCCTGTATTTAGTTCAGCTCAGTTTTGGTGAAAATTAAGCTAGTCTCTATTAAAACTAAGACTAGGTTGAGCCGGCTTGGTTGGCTTGTTTTGATCATGCTTTAAAACTAAAATTCATCCATTAATCTTAGTCAAGTTAGCAAGATGTTAATTCAATAATTATTATTTACTATTAACAAATTTATTTTGTACTCCTTTAATAAATTTAATGTAATTATTTTTTTATAGACATCATTACTAAAAATATTTTATGGGTGGTGAAAAATGTTATTAATATTTTAAGTTTAAGAACTCAAAAATTAAAGAAAATTAATATTGTACAGATTTCTTGAATTTATTGTTAATTTTTATATTTTTTTTACTGAATATTCTATTCTATGTTTAATATTACGTTACCTTCATTTAAATTTAAGGTCTAATTTAGACTAATAATACATATAATTCAATCACACTTGAATGCAATCATCAAATTATACTATGGGGTCATCTGATAGGATGCATTAGAAAAAAAAAAATACATTAGCTTTATGTATTACTAATACCTTCTTTTTTTTTTTGTACATCTTTTTGATATTGTGCTATGTATAACTACTAGATGACGAACCATGGTATTAGCAATGTGAGGATTTTTAGTGCATGCTAATGGTTAGAGACACAATATCCCCGAGTGCTCCAGCATCCTTCCCACCATATTTGTGGAGGGAGTTTTTGTAAACAAATAATTATTTTTAGATATTATGCAATGCATGTTATTTTAATTCACCAAACCAAACCGTGCATAAGAAATAATCTCAGCATGATGTCAACATAACTAATACCAACATTACTAATACACTCTACTCAACACTATTCTTGTACACCCTATCAAACGACCCCTAATACTTATTTTTCTTAATTAACCAATTTGTTATAAATTTAATATTTTTTAATGACATAGTAGTATATAGAACTAAACATTGAAGAGTTGACTCAGGCTAGACTCAACTGATCAGGTCGGTTGGGCTCGCTGAAGTTCGGCTTGACACCCAATCCTTTGCATCAATGACCCAACTAACTAATGCTTACTGGGGTCAATAAGGGCTCGGTTATCATGGGACGTAACCTAACGCGATCAAGTCAAAAACCTTTCATCAGTTGTTTGTCTCTTCCATAGTTTGTTGGATACCCCCTAAACCAAAAAGAACTTTCTTTTCCACAATGGAGAAAAATGTGTGGATGTGTAAATAGTGATAGTATTCATAAACGGAAAAAGGACCAAACATGCCTACCAACTATTCATAATAGAATAACTTTGTCCTCCATTTGAATTGTGCCCTAAATAAATAGAACAATTTTACCCTCCGTTTGGATTTGATCTCAAATATGCTTTTAACGTTAAAGAAGTCACTCAAATTTGCCTCTCAAAACTAACGAATTCACATTTTTTCAATCAACCATTTCATTTAAGTCAACGGTTTATTTGACTTATATTTTCTAAAATGACGAGAGGAAGAACAAAAGAGTAAAGGAAAAGAAAAAAGAATATGTAGAAGTTATATTTTCTTAATAAATACACATAAAAAGGGATGGGCAATATTTCCCCAAACATTCCTTTTTGCTCAACGGATGACTAATAATTTTCTCTTTGAAGATCATTACTTCTTGGTCACAATTGCGATCATACGTATAAGTTTAGTTCAACAAATATAAAATTGATATATTTACCAATTTTTTTCTTTCTTGACATGACAAAATTGCAATTTCTTCAGCACGATCAAAAACTTTTGTGAAGTGTACATAACAACTCCTTCCAAATTCTTCATTTACTTTAAGTTATATCTCACATCTTTAAGAAATTTCAATTCGATATTGGGATATTGAAGATTATTTATTTTCTCTTTAAGATGTCCGATATGCTGAATGTGTTGTATTTTAATTTGTTAAACATCATGAGGTTAAAGATTTTTTTAATGGGGGGAAGACAGAAATATGATGAGAAATTAGATGTAACCCAACATTTTACGGTTTGTATAATTTCTTTGAGCAATTGTTTTTACAAGAACATTTAAGCATTAAGATTATTATCTTTCAAGGTGGCACTCTATTTTTTAATAAATATAATATTATTTTTTGTTAACTTGGACTTAAATATAATATGTTTAAATGAGAGAAAAATAAAATATTTAAGGTCTGTTAATTTTGATAGGCAAATTGGAGCAAGTTCATCCTCGATAAGGGCAAATTTAGGACCAAATTTAAACGGACAGCAAATTAGTTCTGTTTCCCATAGTTGAGGAGCAAATCTGAGTCAGTTCACCAATGACAAGGGCATATTAAGGATCAAATTCAAATGGAGGGCAAAATTGTTCTATTTTCCATAGGTGAGCACTTTTGGGCTTTTGGCCTTTTTCCCTTCATAAATAAAAAAGAATATTTTCCTTGATAGAGGGAATGATCAAATTGACAGAGGATATTACACACCAAAACCAAAAGTTTCTTTCTATATAGAGGAAGTGGGTAATAATAAAGAGAAATTCATACAAAACCAAATTAAAGAGAAAAGAAGAGAGAGTTCGCGTGTAAAAGGGTCAAGAGGGAACTATACCCACCAAATCTAAAGAAAATTCTCTTCATAGGGAAGTGTGTCTGGAGGTACTACGAGATACATACCCCCTAAACCAAAGCAAAAAGCTGCACTTTCCACAGTAGGCAGAAAGCATTATAAGCGTAAAGTGAGAATTCACTCAACAACCAAACGAGAAACATTTTCTTTTCTTTTTTTTTATATAGAGGCATGAAAAGTGAAGAGAAAGAAAAATACTTGCCAAACTAAACCAAAGAGGACTATTACTTACACATTGCTGTGTGTAAAACTGCAGAGACAATTTAAGGGGGGGCGGGGGGAAAGAAGATAAATATACCGACCAAACAAAACAAAAAACTTCATTTGCTTAAAGAGGAGAGCTTGTTTTCTTTCCTTTACACAGAGAACGTATGTGGAAGTATAGAGAAACAACCAACCATGCCAAACCCAAAAATACAAACAAAAACAAACTCTTCCTGATTTTCTGAAGGATTAATTTGGGTTACCCTGATCCAAACTGTTGGTCAGGCTAATTTCGGTTATGCCCAAATTAACCCATCAATGAATATATCCCTCATTGAACACGTTCAAGATGGGATTGTTACACTTTTGTAGGTTAAACTTGACAACCTTGCTCCATGCCTAGCTAAAGAACTACTTTCTACCTCCACTTTGGAGTAGCTTACTTCACCACGTTCAATACATAGAAAAGAAAAGAAATTCCTTTACCACGCAATACATGCACATTGCATATCATAAAAGTTGTTTGAATAATGCAATTCCATTTAATCCCCCACGCATGGCGATGATTGCTATCATTTTCAGGAACAAGTGTTGATAACTAATAAAGAATTTTCAAATTGCCCAGTAGCATCTCAGTCTTAAATTTTGAATGTCTCTAACTTGAACTAAGAAGAAGATAAATACTTAGCTAATTTCCAGGTACTCAAGGAACATTTGGCACGTATGCCTACTAAGTCTTTTTCTAATACTAAAACTGCTAAGACCATCATAAGCTCTAGATTCAGGAGTTTCTGCTATAAATGAACATAAGGAAAAAATATATTTTTGCTGGAAAAGATAGTTTTATCAGGCAATAGATGCACTATAAACAGTTCATTAGTTATGTGTTATGCATAACCTTCCGAGAAACAGAAAATCTGCATGCATCAGGGGTTGACATAGAAATGGTGATCAAAAAGAACCTTGATGGGTTCTATCAAAGACTGTTAGCCACTAACTCTTTCGATTGATCCAGATATAGGGAAAGGCCAACGCATCAAAGTAATATATGGTTCAGCAATAGACCTAACAAGTTCAAACACTAGAATACACCCCCAACCCAACAAAAAGAGGGAAGGATTTCATTCGTGCAATTCATTCAGCTGGTCATCACGTCAGAGATTCAAATGAACTATGTCATGATTTTAGTTCCAGTTATGGATTTCCTATATAACTTTTGCATAATAAATATAGATTGAATTCTAGAAGCAGACCTTCTCATCAAACCTGAAGAGAGATTGGTCAAAATATGGGGAAGGACTCTGAGACTGACAACTAAAAGGCAAGGAAGCCATCATCTTCTTAACAAACTGCATTTGGAAACAACATGGCATCAGTTTCAAAGCACAAAAGCTATCGCATTCCTCATACTAAGAAAATACAAATGAGATATAGCAAAGAACTTAGGTCATGTTTCTTTCAAAAACAGGTGCGATAAAATTTAGGAAATCAAAATATGAAATAAACTTAAAACTCTTCCCCAGTAGTGTTTGGTTGAAAATAAAATTAGGAAAATTGAAAAAGTTAATCAAAAATATTTTTTATCACTTTCTGTAAAAATTATTTTTATAAGATAAGCTAAATCAAAAAAAAAATGCCACCTAAGCACTTCAAAACTTGTCAGTTCAGGAGAACATTTTATTTTATTTTAATCAAAGTGGGTCTAAACCCTTTATTAAAGAAAAATACAAAAAGCACAAGAGGTGTTTAAGCCCCGAGCCCAAACCAAAATATCAGACAAAAAGCTAAAAGAAAATAAAAAACAAAACAAAAAGGAAAGAACAAAGCTCAGCTAAAGGAGAAGCTCTAGAAGATTCTCAGAGGGAGAACATTACTTGAGAGAAATTGGTTGCTTTATTCTTTGTACACCTTAGTTGCTCGAGGGCGTGGATATTGTTTGAGTGTGAGGACATAAAGTTCATATGTAATGAACTTTTGGATGAAACATGAAAATGGTCGCTGAACAGCTCGAACAAGAAATAAAGCTCATCGGCTGAGTTCTGAAGGATACAAAAACAGTTAATGCTGATAGACATTGCATGACAGGAAGTACAACACTTGCATTAAGCCTCAGATATACCTGATAAAATGCAACAATTTCAGTAGTCTCCATATTGTAAACAGCAAAAAAAGAAGGATGGCTGTCAGCATTTCGAGATACCTGCAGATTCAACAATATTCAGCATGCATGGGTGTCAGGCTATTCCCATAGAGCGCAAAAGCTTCAAACTAAATAGTACAAGAGATATCACGCCACCAAAATAACAGAAATAAACAGATTATATATACGGCTGTGCAACATTAATTGGATTAGAACTTTGGTAATATGTTGTCGTGACAACTTATATTGGCTTGCATCAAAAAGAAACTCTAAACAAATTTAGAGAGCAAGATGATCTTATATATATAGTTACAGTTGAACTCAAAAGTAGCTCCTCTTATTGAATGAGAAAAAGGGGCTTCAATTACAAACTCATCTACGCTAAACCGTACTAATATTAATTGATTTCATACAGATAAAATATAATGATCCAGACCAGCAATATGTATGTACTACAAAATAAAGCAAATATCCAAAGAGTTTGATGCAGCCACTCTATATAACTACTGGTCAAGCTATACCCACTGAGACAAGTTAAATGACTTAGTGCCATGCGTTTTAAGATAAGAGTTATGCAACAAAGGAGCCGGATACTGCTCTTGTGTGCATTTTTTTTTAAAAAGAATCATCATATTAACAACTTTGAACCCCAATTCTTCCTTTTATTTTTGGGTTACCATTCCAACATCACACTAATTGTTTCCACAAGGTTCTTATATCAAGTGAACTCACCAGAATCACATAATGGACGATTAGAATAAATGGTCAAACCACAATACAAAAATCATAGAGCAAAAAAGGAAATCTCACCCCACCATCAACACTGCCAAACTTGATCAACAGGTGATGTCGGTCCAAAAATTGCACCTGCTCATATTGCAGTCAAGAAGTAGCAAGATGTTCAATGATTCAGAAAATGAATCACGCCCTGGAAATGTACAGTAGGTACCAGATGCAACTGAATGTCCAGTTTTTCTGGAAGGCAGAGCATCTGGGTCATAAAAAATACGAAAACTGAAGTTAAAGCACTACCTTCCAGATAATCAAGTCAATGTAATCTTGAAAGTGGAAGTAAAACTTCTTCTTCAGGCACTGCACTCGCTGATTAAAAAGAGAAACCAGAGTCAGGAAACGAGATTGTCTTAACCTTCTTGCAGTCCTAAAAGTGTGCACAACCTGAGTTACAATTTAGCTTTCTAATTGACAGTTATCATTCTTGTAACACCTTTGTTTCTAACCATCACCTTTGTCCCTAGAAGTAGAAGTATTGTTATCGTGTTGATAGTGTCCATTGATCCATATACCTATATAGGATTGTACTTGAAAGTTTGTAGAAAGTTTGCATACAAACTTTTCTACCTTAGAAAGGAGTCTGATAATGTATGAATCAGATCTGTTTACTATCCTAGATAGATAGAAGTTTTATTGCCATGTTAACCTAGCAAAGAAACAAGGTAAAATCATGAATTATTCAGTGGGCAACTTATAGTTCTCAAGATGAAATATCCTAATTTATTTTTGTACTAAAGCAAGAATTGAATCCTGAACTATGCGAATTGGAACATATTTGTCCTGTGTTTATAGTTAAGGTCAAATATACCCTCACCATGACTAAAATAGGCTAAAATTGTTGCTTTAAAAAAGGGGGAGGAAGCTTAGCACCTGGTCACGCCACTGTTGCACAATTGAGGATTATTTTTAAAAAACAAAGGCCAAATTTGATCCTGCATAATTCAGGGGAAAATTTGAACCTTAACCCTCATTTTGAGTTTTAAAATTTCTTTGGTTCCTCCTTTCTCCGTCCCCGCCGCTACCTCTACAACAAATCACCCTTTTTTCTTGCTTTCTTGCCTCTCTCCACAACCATCTTTTCTTACCCTGATCTTTCTCTCTCCCCGCCACCCACATCGCAAGCACTTGGAGGGAATGCGCTAAACAACTGAATGCAACACAGAATACTATTTTAATGCAGTTGTATAGGATTCAAAGGAGGAAGGAAGAAGAAATAAATGTTGATTGGCGAAAGATGTAGTAGTGGGGAGAGGGGAGGATAAAGAAATTAGAGAGAAGGGTCAAATTTGCCCTAACTTTGAGAAGTTCAAATTTACCCTCCGTTTAAAAAAGTTAATCCTTGATTGCGGGACATGTGACATCAGCGGGTGCTAAACTTCCGCAACTAGAAAACAAGGGCAAATTTAGCCTATTTTAGTAACAGCGGGGCCATATTTGACCCCCAACTATTAACGTAGGGCAAATCTGCTCCTATCCAATTTGCTCCATCTCGCATAGTTCAGGAGCATATTTGACCCATTTCCCTATATTTAATCTAAATGCATGATAGGATAAATTTAGCTTATTGGTTTGATTAAAAGATTTTTATTATATATACATTCTACATTCAACTGAACAAATTATGATCCTCTCAATTTCTCCGCACCATTAAACATACCTTGATAAAAAAACACAAAAAGTAACTCGATAAATTTTGATTCAAATAATTCACAGATACTGAAAACAATTTAGTCAAGAAGAGAGGGAAACGGGAAGTGTTTTGGAAGACGAATATTATTTATGACGTGGATGATGTTTTCCATAGTGAGAATTCTAGAGCATGATAATTTGGTCTTCGCTCTGCATAAATTTGTCTTTGTTTTCATTTTCCTTTCCCTATATCTTTAGTTTTTTTCTCTTTTTTCCTTTATCACTTTCCTAATGATAGAGAAACAATGATCATACAATTTTCTGTGTAAAATTTGAAATTGATGGATTCAGTATGCTCCCCCCATCCCCACCCCTTTTATGTTGTTTTCTTGTAGTTATTGTTTGCCTTTGACTTTTTTTAGAATTAATAAAATGAGAAAATTACAAAAACATTAATATGCAACTCTATTGAAGGCAAAAAATGGTAAATACTTGTATATGTATACTAATTGTACAAAGGAAAAATCATGTTCTATAATTTATTACAAATATGCCCATATAAAATAAGCTTTTCTTGAGAGATTCTTTTCTTTTTGTAGATGTTTCTTAAGAAAAATAAAAATATAGTTTCACTTTGACAGAATACACAAAAACCTAAGTAGCTCTAGAAGACTAAAATTGTTGAGTGATGAAAAATTAGAGGAAAAAATATATCTTGATGTTAACAGCAAAAAGGATTAAAACCTGAATTCTAATCGGTTTATTAGTTATTCTTAAAAGATAATTATTGGAGATGAATAAAATGCAATGCTATTTGTTAAATAAAATAATCTATTTGGATTAGAAGGCTTTTCTAATATTCTGATATTAGGAAAATATTATTTCATTAAGTCTAACAGGTATTTTAAGACCGCGCAAAGCATGGGCATATTCACTAGTACAGGAACAGAAAAACGGGATACAGAACAACCTATTTAAGACTATTCTTATGAAGCAGAAAACTTCATGATTCCCATTAATAAGTGCACAGAATTGGGCAGTGGAAATGTATAGCTTTGCCCAATTTATCCATTTTTTCGCCAAAGATAAAATCTCTCATCAGATTGAAACAAAAAATGACACAGGTCTTCTCCAATTCTAATTTATCTAGTAAAGCTGGTGTGCCTCTTTTCTCCAGCATTAGCACTATAAACTGCATCAATAATTTGTGTTATTTTCATAAAAGGGATTTGTATCCCAGATATTGCCTTGCTTCTTAATCTTCCGATCAATAGCTTAGGTATGATATTGCATACTCTCTAAACCAAATTGATGGGTCAAAAATCTCCAAATTCTTATGTATCAATTCTAATGAATCAATGCATACATATGAAATACTGAAGCTTCTATCAACATTATCCAAAAAAAAAAAAAACTTCTATCAAGCTTTTCTTGCTAATAAAATAATTGATGGTGTTCATGAAATCTTTGTTAATTGGTAGAATGCTAAGATATAAGCATTTGGTCTATGTTAAGAAAGTACAAGATTTACAATAATTAAGGTTGCTTTAGCCAAAGGATTTAATCAGGGATTTGTTTGATTTTATAAGTTAACACTTACCAAATTGTATACACTTGTAATCACTATCAAATTCCCAATCAAGCTTTTCACTTTCTTCTCTTTCTGTTCCATATCTCCAATATGGTATCAGAGCCAAGTAAATTGTACTCACAGAAAAAGCTACAGTCATCACTGACTAACTTAGTCACCTGATTTTGGCTTGATAAGAGATCAGATCTGGGCAAGTCCCATGATTCTAAGACCTCCCAGTCTGGTATTGCATATCTCTTCACATACAATTGATACTAATGAAGATGTTGTAGCTATGCTAAATGTACAAAATAGCTATCAAAAAGGAAAAAGTAAATGCTTGAATCCTTATACAACCACTATGACACGCCAGGCCATACTCCAGAAACTTTGATGAAAACTACATAATCGACCCTCCACCTAACAACTACCCTGCGACTTATGTGGCTCAATCGGTGGATATATAGAAAGCCAACTGACCTATTCCATAAATTTTACCGACTCAAATTACAATGGTTACCAGCAATGTAGATTCAAAATAGTAGTCACTTCCATTTAGCACCTCACAAACTGGTAATTCATTCACCTGTCTAATCAAGCCTTCACCAACTTGTTATAGATACTTGGTTATGGTACATCTGACCTTGTTTCTGGTGATAAGAATTATTTTCTCTAATCTTGTTCTTTCCCTAAACCTCTCTACAGTTACACTTGCTAATAGTTCACAAATTGTGTTAAAAGGAGAGAAGTGTATTAACAAAGGAATCAGGAAACTGGAAATTGAGAGTGACTCTAATTCCATGGAGGATGCAAGATGACATCAGAGACATTAAGGGTCTGTTTCGAAAGCCACCCTGGTAATTGGATTTTGTGTAATTGGGTGTAATTACATTGTTTACCCTGTTTGGTTGGCCATGTAATTATCGGATCAGCAGGTGAGTAATTACACTCTCCAATTCACATGGGGAGGCTGTGAATTGCTGGTAATTACATGGTGTAATTACAAATTGTTTACTTTTAAATTTATTCCTTTTATTTCTATTTTTATTTTTTTCGTTTTAATGTATTTTTAATTTTTATTATTTTAAATTCTTTTTAATTTTTATTATTCTAATGTTTTCTAGATTTATATTTTTTATTTTATATTATTTATATTTCATTTCCTTCTCATTCTCGATCTTTTCTTCATGTGATTCCATACAATTTTTCGTATTATCTAAAAAAAAATCATTAATATAATTTTGTTAGTATTCTAATTTTTAAATTAAAGTAGAATTCATTGTTGAATAAAGTTATGGACTTATGTTTTCTTTTTCTTTTAAACCATATTTATGTATGTTATGTTGAAATTTGACATAAGAGTATTATGTTAATTTTTTTTTTTGAATTTAGAACTTATGTTATATTTTCAATTTCATTTGTTTTAGGAGTATTGACTCGATATTTAACATTGCATGCTTTTTTTTTAAGTTAGACTTGATAGATTATCTTTTTGTCAAATGTTTTATAACTTTATGACATTATATTTATAGAATTAATTTTTTTGCCAAACATGCATTTCATGATGTTAGAAATTTTGTTACTTTTAGTTTTTGTGATTAATTTAATTAAAATATACAAAATTGAAAAATATTGTTGAGAATATAATCAAATAATAAAAGCTCCTGAGATCGACTCTCACTGCCATCCAAATCAAAAAAAGAATTTCCACGTGCTTGGCCATGAAAAAGAACCAAGCCCACACGTGAGGGGACATGTTGAGAATATAATCAAATAATAAAAGTGTGCTCTCTCTAAAAGCTTAAGCTTTTAGATGAGATGGTCACACACTTCAACAAATATAAACCAATTATTTTTATAATATTAGTTAACATATGTTTATTAATTAATATATTTTCAAAAGACAAGATATATCTTAAATATTCAATTTAATATCATTTATAAAGGCCTTTATTTGTCAAATATAAATTTTAAATTTTCAATAATTAATTTTTATTTTTAAAATTCAATACAACCTTATGATTACTCTTGTGCAACCAAACAGTACACTTGTAATAACACTGTAATCACACTGTGGCAAACAAACAGGTCAGCGTAATTACTAGGCTGTGTAATTTGGTAGGTAATTACTACCACCAACAGAGAGGGGACAAACCAGCAGATTTACGGTCTAATTGTTAGCATGATTGGACAGATTCTAAATATCTGTACATATCTATGTTATAACTCTAAATATTTGTGTAATGATGATAGGAGATAGCATAGATTAATGTAGCATATTTTCAGAGATATTACAATTAGGAATAGCATATATCTAATATATAGCAGATTTTTAGGCATGTAAATCAGAATTCTTTCTATTTAATGGAAGAACTCTCATTTGAGAGCATTCATTCAGCAAAACTGACATGGTATTAGAGCCTTTTTCAGTGCTTTGATTCTTAGTGTCTTTCATCTGTGGTTCCTTTCAGAATTTTTTTTATTGAAAGTTTTGGTTCGGCTTACTGTTTTTAGTCAACAGTTAGTCCTAAGTATCTTGGAATCTTAGTCTTGGTCATTCTGGTTATTTTGCATCATTGCATTTCTATCTTCCTTAGCTTGTCAAGAACATGGCGTCATATCAGTTTGAGTCCTTCCATGTTCGTTTCACAGGAAAAAATTACTCTGCCTGGGAATTTCAATTCCAACTATTTGTCACCGGAAAAGAATTATGGGGACATATAGATGGAAGTGATCCTACTCCTACCGATCCTACAAAGCTCGGTCAATGGAAGGTTAAAGATGCTCGGGTGATGACATGGATTTTAGGGTCAATTGACCCTCTTATTGTTCTTAATCTCAGGCCATACAAGACAGCAAAGGCCATGTGGGATTATTTACAAA